>QARZ01039187.1:0-15482 GCA_013407115.1 Glycine latifolia
AGAGTGGAGGGAGGTTTCACTAGAGTGGGTGGAACTATTTTGACTATGGTACCATGTAAAACCCTCAGAGTGGAGGGATGTTCCACTAGAGTGGGTGGACTATCTGAAAGCTGGGATCTCAGTCATGCATCATATTAAAAAGATGAGCATGCATCTCATGCATCACATGATGAGTATGTGTAAGTTATTTTGAATACTGTATGTATTGTGTGTTCTTTTTATAATTAAGGTTTTATCCCTCTGTGTTTATATATGTTTTATTCAAACTATGTTTGTCATGAACTTACCCTATGTTTGTGTCTGTGGTTGACACCTGTGATGACCCCATTGTATTTGGGCGAGCAGGAAAACAGTGGAGCATAAACTGAGAAGGATTTTGAAGAAAAGATGATGAAGATGTGTTGATGATCTGTACTAGAATTTAAATTATTTGTATTTTACGTTGGCTTGTATTTGGGACTGTATAATGAACTATACTTTGGTCTGTATTGTTGGGCTGTACTTGATCACTATAATTAAACCGTGAAGAGAGAATTCGTTTATAATATAAACGACTAGTAACATGTGCAAGCAAAGCGAAAAGAATTTTCATAAAATTTATAACTAAACTGATGAGTTCCAAAGTGGTCATAAGATTTCATCTAAAATCAATCAAGCACGAGAGAGTAAAAGGAGGCGTTACAATGGTGGTATCAGAGCTATGGTTTGTTTTCTGAGGACTGTATGCTTGTTATGTTGTTGTGTGCATGTGAGGTTGTGTTTTCTAAGTGATTGTTGTGTGCTGTGTTCTATGTGTTTGTTGTATATGTTCTGTAAGCTGATCTGAACCATGGACTGGGTTTTCTGTGATATGCTTTTGAAGGATTAGAAAATAGACTAGGCTTTAATCTGCAGTTGAGAAATTTCTTGAAATTATTTGGACAAGATTTATGGTTGTTATTTAAGGTCTAAAATTCATAATTATTTTAAGGTAAGAAGATGATCTATAAGTGGAATATTAGTAAGGTTGAAATTATAATGAATGATTATTTGGATAAGTAACTTGAATTTAGCCTAATGAGTGAATGTCTAAATGACTCGATCTTTATGTATTAGAACTATGTTTAAGAAAATGGTTGATTGGAATTATAGTTACATAATGGAATGTTTCACCAAAGTTTATGTGTTTTTAGTGTTCTATAATCCTTGAGCATGGTCTGTTTCCTAGGACTGTGTGCTTACCATGATTTTGTCTGTGTGGTTGCTATGTTTTCTATGTTTTGTGTGAAGAGTTGTTATATTTCTTTGGCAAATGTTCTATGTATGATATGGTCTGTATGTTGATAAGAACCATGGATTAAGTCTTCTTGTAAAATGTTTTTGGAGAAAAGTAGATTATGCTATAGGTTTCAATCTACAAAGAAAGTGGAGTTTGATTCTGATCTGCTTGAGACTTTCAGGAGGGTGGAAGTCAACATTCCCCTATTGGATGCCATCAAATAGATTCCAAAATATGAAAAGTTTTTGAAGGATTTGTGCACCCACAAGAGGAAGCTAAAGGGAGATAAGCAAGTCAAGATACCTCAGAAGGCAAAACTGTCGTTGCCATTCCATTATCCACCTTGCCTCAAAAGTGCAAAGATCCTAGCACTTTCAATGTCCCTTGCTCCATTGGAGATTTACTTTTACAGATGATATGCTTGACCTTGGAGCCTTAATTAATGTCATGCCCACATCAGTTTACAGATTACTACATGTTGGTGATTTGAAACCCACTGGTGTTTTCATTCACTTAGCCAACAGAAGTGTTGCGCTTCCACTTAGACTTATTGAAGATGTGTTGGTACGAGTTAATGATTTGATTTTTCCAACAAATTTTTACATTTTCGATATGGAGAATGAGTGTTCCAACCATGGTCCTACATTGATCCTAGGGACACTACTAGAAAAATAGCATTCAACATCGGTTATAAATGACATTCGACATCGGTTTTGAACCGATGTTGAATTAGGCGACGTTGAAAGTGTGGAAGTTAACATCAGTTTTAAAAACCGATGTTAATGAAATTGTACAACATCAGTTTTTAATGAAAACCGATGTCGCTATGTAACAAATAAAACGTAAAAATGTAAAAGATTACACTACAACATCGATTATCTTAACTTGTTTGTCATGGTGCCTTACTGGTATAATTGATTACCATTTTCAGTAATCAATTACACAGGTCGGGTTCGTGTTTTTCATGTTTGAGCTTTACCAGTTTAATCGATTACCAGTCTTATGTAATCGGTTATTTCTTCATGCTTCAAATACACTAAGACTGCTTCAATCGATTAAGTATCAGTTTAATCGATTATCTTGTTCATGAAAACATTTCCAGGAAGCTCAAGAACATATTAATCGATTATGTGATAATTTAATCGATTACATATGGTTAAATAATTGATTACCTTGTCGTTTAAATCGATTATTGTCAGTTAAATAAGTTTTTTAAAAGCTTTGCTTAACTTGTCTTTATAAATAGACTTAGAGCGAATTGTTCCAAGTAACATTGAGAATTTGTGTGAATCACTAAAATATTAGAAAACTTTTTCCAAAGCCAAAATACTGATTTGTTCTAAGAGTGAAAAACCTCTTATGAGATCAAGAGAGTAAAATCTTTGAGATGAGATTTTAAATAAAATAAGAGATTTCAAGAGTTCTTATTCTAAGCTTTGAATTTCATTCAACCTGATTGATTAGTAACATCATTCATTCATTCATTCATTTGAAGGATCACAGGTTGTATCTCTTGAATATTTCTTTAGAACTTTTCTGTGTATTAAAAATTCTGTTGATATATCTTTGATTCTTTAAAGTGGTTTTCTAGAGTAGGGTTCTCTACAGGTAAAAACAGAGTAAGGTTCTCTGGGTCTTGATCATTTGAAGTCTCTAGGGTTTAGATTTCTGTTTCTTTATCTAGTGTGGATAAAGGTCATCATTGTAAACTGCTTGTAAAGATTCTTTGCTATAGTGAAATCTCTAACCTAGTGTGGGTTGGAAGTAACTGGATGTAGCCTCCATGGTTGAGAGGTGAACCAGTATAAATTGCCTTGTCTCTTGTCTTGAATTTTGAATATTTCATTGCTTATCTTTGTGAAATAAAAAATTATCATCATAGAAACTATTTCTATCATTACATGCATATCAAGGATTGATTTTGATTGAGGAAAGAGTTCTGGATTTTCAAAAGGTGAACAAGTGATACGATCCAAGATTTTAATTCCACCATTTGTTTTAGAAAATTTTAAATATCAGTTTTGAACCAATTCACCCCCTCTTGGTTTATTTGCAGTATATTCATTGTGGTTTCATATCATACTCTTGTCCATCAACATCAAGCCTTCATAAAAATACTAGATCAATAATTGTTTACTGATTTGATGGTGAGGATAGGTAGCATATAACTTGTTGAATCTCTCGCAGTACTTATACAATGTCTCTCCACAAATTTCTTCCCGGATGGATGTTGTTCTAATGTAGGGAAGAATTTCTCCAAAAATATTATCTTCATATCTATCCAATTGTTGATGGGATCTAGTTGAAGGTACAACTAGTCCTTAGCCACACCATCAAATGAGAATGGAAATGCCTTCATCTTCACATAGTTTTCATGAATGTCATGTGGTCGTATAGTGGAACACATTACATGAAACTCCTTAAGATGCTTGTGTGGATCTTCACCTGCAAGACCATGCTTGTGTGATTCTGACTTCCAAGCCTAAAATGACCCTCAAAATGACATAATTGCCCTTTTCTTATCTCTTACAAAATTGTAGATATTTTCGTTATTTTTCAAGTGACTACTTATATGTGCCATTTGGATTTCTATAGAACTCTCTAGATCTTGTACAAGGAAGATAGGTCAAGTAAGCAAAAAAATCCGAAAATAAGTAACAATTATCAATTAAGTCCACTTGTTTGCCTAAGACAAAAACTGAGTTGGAGTGAGAAAATAAAAGTTCAAAAGAAGTCAAATAAGCTAAGAAGAATAGAAAAATATTAAACTAAAAATACTCAATCAATGACTCTTGGTGACTATGCTTACCAACAAGGACCAAAGCTTTACAATAGCATAGTCATTCATCCTTTCAGTAATAAAGTTGTGGAATTGAAGCCAGCATTGCTCAGTCTTATTGGATCGCATCCTTTTGCTAGAATGGATCATGAAGAACCATATGCACATTTGTCTACCTTCATGGTCTTGTGCAGTACCATGGGAGCTTCTGATGAAAATGTTTAAGTTGTCTATCTTAGAGCTTTTCCATTCCCCTTGACAGGTAAAGCAAAGACATGGCTCTAATCACATCCAAACAAAACTCTCAACACTTGGGGAGAAGTGGAGGAAAAATTCATTGCGAGATTCTTTCCTCCATCTAGATTCATTAGTGAAAAATCAACCATTGCAACTTTTTCCCAAGGATTTGATGAACCTCCCTGTGAGACATGGGAGAGATTCAAATCTTTATTGCTAATGTATGTTTAAACCCATCAGACATGAATTTCCTAAATCTACCTTGCAATGAATGTTGGAAATAGGGGGAGCATCTTGAAGCTTGAATCTTAGGACTTGAAGAATTGTTTTGATCTTTTTCACATGCCTTGGAATGCCTTAGAAGAATGTAAGTCCAATACAGTGTTTAGAGAAGTCAATTTGTTGATCCTTGCATTGCATGCATTTAATCATTCATGTGCCTAAATGTTTTCATAAAGAATCAAAGCAACTTTTGAAAAAAGAACCAAAGAAGCAATGTTTTTGAAAAAATACAAATGCCACTGGTTTAATCGATTACACAGCAATTTAATCGATTATTTGCTTCGTTTTCAAATCTGGAAAAGCTTTGAAGAACAATTTAATCGATTACCATTATTTGTAATCGATTACATAGTGTTAAAAGAAAGTCATGCTTCACTGCTTTAATCGATTACCATTTATTGTAATCGATTACATAAGTTTCTTAGAAAAGCTTGATGTACTGCTTTAATCGATTACCATTGCTTGCAATCGATTACACAAGGCTTTTCTAAAATGTTGTGCTACTGGTTTAATCGATTACAGTTCGTAATAATCGATTATATGCTTCGTGATTCAAACCCAGAAAACTTATGAACATTTTAATAGATTAAAATGACAATTTAATCGATTACATAAGGCATTTTAATCGATTATTGGGAGCGTTTAATCGATTATAGTTAGTTATAAAGTTTTGTTATAAATAGAAGTAAGGCTTGTCTTGTTTTCTAATCTGAGCAATTCGAATTTCTGATTACATGCAAGTCTTCACCAAGGTTGAAAGAGTTTTTCTGACTTTACTAACCTCTTATCCCACTTCTTAATCTTCATGAGTTTTGAGTGATTTCTTGGGCAAGAGTCTTTCTAAGAAGAATAGGAGAGCATGTTCTGATTTTCATTTGATCATTCAACTCTGATCGGTAACTCATATGCATTCATTGTCATTGGATCATCAGGTTGTTTCTCTCCATTCTTTTTTGGTATAAATTTGTTTTGTAATTTTTGTAATTGGGTGCTGTTGTAAATTTGTTCTTGAGGCTTGTACTAGAGTAGTGTTCTCTAGGGAAGAACAGAGTAGTGTTCTCTGGTTCTTGTTGATAAGGTGTCTAATAGTGTTTTAGATTTCCTTTCTTTATCTAGGGTTGATAAAGAGTAAATGTAATAAAGCTTGTAAGAACTAAAATTTATAATAGTGAAACTCTAATCTAGTGTTGATTAGAAGAAACTGGATGTAGCTTCTCTTAAGAAGTGAACCACTATAAATCCTTGTGTTGATTCTCTGTTCTTTAATCTCTACTGGCTATCATGGATCATTTATTAATGAACCAAAGTTTTTTTACATTCAGTTTTGGGCACCTTATAAAGGCCACAAAATACAAGCTAATGCACATGAAATGACAATTCATATGAAGCTTGTAGTGCACACTAAAGAAGCCTAAAGCAAGCATAATGAAGCTTGTGGTGCAAGCTTCTCCTAAGTGCAGCCAACTAATTTACTAACTTGCTACACAAATTACACACAAGTTCACCTACACCTCTTTACACAATTGCACTAAAAAGCCTTTTTATTTCTACTACTTTTGCTTCTAACAAGTGCTGGAATTTATTGAATTAAATTGAACTTGAGACATCAAAATCCAGCCCTTGTTATCCTTAAGTTGGTGTGCTTCCTCTTGCTTGCCCAAGTTGACCTTGATGTGGGCTTGTAGGGCTTGAGTTCTAGCTCTTGTCATGGGTCCTTTAAAGCTCACCAAAGGAAGTGCTTCAAGCTCTCCTTCTAGACCTTTTGCTTGGAATGAACCTTCATCAATTGCGGAGGTGCCCAAACCATAATTTTGATGATGCTACACAACTACATATTTTCTACAGTGGTTTGAGACCTCAAACAAAAATGATTCTTCATGCCTCAGTTGGAGGTACTATGATGTCTAAAAGCCCAGAAGAAGCGATTACAATCATTGACTCCATAGCAGCCAGTGATTATTAGTCTCACCATGATTGGTCTTAGGTGCAAAGGAAATCTATAATGGAGCTAGATACTCAAAATGTAATTCTAGCTCAAAATAAACTACCGGCATAGCAAATAGAGGCCTTAACAAAACAGATAGACCAACTTCCTCAACAATTTCAATAAGGAGGATCACAGAAAACACACACAGCTCATCAAGTTCAACAAGTTCTAAAGATGTTATTTTTATGGTGAACGACCACTGTCCAACACCTGGTGAATGCCAATAGGAAGAGGATGCTCATTATTTGCAGAATCAAACCAAACCTCAACAAAACTTCCAAGGAATTACCAAGGCTACAGAGGCGGCCTAGGTTCAAATCAACCTTATGGTTGGAGACAACAAAATAATAATGCATATATTGGTCCCACTAACTCTTCTTTTGCAAGTCCCACAAAATTTTTTTATATAGGTCCTTCAAATAGGGGTCCACAACAGCAACAAGCTCAGCCTGATAGAGTATAAAAAATGGAAGATACTCTAACTCACTTTCTGCAGATGTCCATAACAAATCAAAAGAACACTGATGCTTCCATTAAAAATCTTGAAGTTCAGGTTGGACAACTTGCAAAACACCTGTCTTGGCATCGAGGTGAATCTTTTTCAACAAACACACAAGTCAACCCAAAGGAACAATGCAAGGTAATTACAACAAGGAGGGGGACTCTGGTTGGTTTGAACGAAGATGGTGAGAAAAATAAAAATGAAGGAGTTGTAGAAAAAAATGATGAAAAGAAAAGGAGAAAAAAAATGATGAAGTGGAGACTAAAGAAAAAAGGGAAGAGAAAAAATGATGAATCGGATGCAGGTTTTAGTGCAATTATTCAAAAGTCCATTCCAGAGAAATCCAGAGATCCCGGTAGTTTCACAATTCCTGTGACTATTGGGAGATTATCAGTGGGAAAGACACTTCTTGATATACGTGCAAGTATCAATCTAATACTATTGTCCATGCTCAAGCAGATAGGAGAAGTAGAAATCAGACCAACTAGGGTGACTTTGTAGCTAGTTGACAGAACTATTAAGCATCCTTATGGCATTATTGAAGATGTATTGGTGAAAGTTGACAAATTTTTCTTTCCAGTTGACTTTGAAGTGATGGATATGGATGAGGACAGTGAAGTTCCATTGATTATTGGTAGACCTTTCATAAATACTACTAAGGTTTTGATTGATGTTGATGAAGGGAAACTCACTGTGAGGGTGCAAGATGATGAAGTGTAGTTTAATGTCCTTGAAGCCATGAAGCATCCTAATGATAAGAGAGAGTGTTTTAGAGTAGATGTCTTGGATGAGGTGATTGCTGACTCCAAAAGATTAACTCAAAGAGAAGATGGTATAGAGAAAGTGATGGAGTGCCTTTAGTTAAATATTTTTCTATCATTCTTAGCTTATTTGACTTCTCTTAGACTTTTATTTTTCCATTCTAATTCAGTTTTTGTCTTAGGCAAGTTAGTGGGCTTAATTGCTAATTGTTGCGTATTTTCGAATTTTATGCTCACTTGGCGTATCTGCCTTGTACAGGACCTATAAAGCTCTACAGAACTCCAAATTAAGCGTTCTTATAGTTCTTGGAAAGATAACGAAAAGATCTACAAGTTTTCCAGAAATAAGCCGAGGCCAATTCTGCCAATTGGAGAGTCATTTTAGGCTTTGAAGTCAGAACCACTGCACTTATATTTTGGGCTGCGATTTGGACTTTTATTAGTGTAAATAGCATAAATAATTAGAATTGATGGGTTGTTCATGGCCCATTATTTTCTTCAGACTTAGTCACTATATATTAGTGACATTAGGAGGAATTAATACTTTACATTTCATTTTGCAAAAAAACAGTTTTACATTTCTTTTTAAGTTTTTAGAATCAAAACCATTTCTCGTATTTTCTCTCAACTGTTCTTCCTTGTTCTTTATTTTCGTTTTTCCTTCTTCCATTTTCGTGCACTTATTTCATGGGGCTTTCATTGATGATGATCATGGAAGGCTAAATAATCAATCAATCCAAGGATCCAACCCAAGCAAGAGAAGAATTTGAGTTCTGGTTTGGTATTTCGAATTCTGTGTGAATGTTCACTTTCTTATTCAATTGCTATTCTGTTTTCATGATTATGAATGCGTTTAGGATTGAAAATGGATTAGGTTATGGAGTCATTTCCTAATTTTGAATATAAATCATAGATTAATTGGATGATATTTCAATTAGGGTTGTGGTTTCAATTAATTTAGGGGTTAATTCAATTGAACTGCTTCTAATGCAATTGAATGGACTTTCACAATAGGATAAATTTCTGAGAATGATGATGATTCGAATAGCTTGGTTTGGTGAATTGGACTGATGCTCTTTAATCTGCTTTACATTACTTGTTATCAATTCTGTTAGTTTCTGCATTGATCTTTAATCGTAGTTTGTGTTTTGCAATTTCTACTTCGCGCCTGCAAACTGTTCGATAAAAATCCCCTTTACTGTGAGTAGTGAATTGAAGATAAAATCATATTGATAGTGTCTTTGAGTCGACCTAGGTTAATCCTGTGCTACAGAAATAACGTAGTTTAATTATTTTGAAGCGATATGACAAATGCTTATAAGAAAGTATTCACTGAATCATTTAAGGACAAAAGTGAATGTGAAGATAAAGAGAGTTCAAATATTCTTCAATAGCTAATTGCTTGCAAGGAAATTCCTTATCACCAATCTCTCTTTGAAGAATTGAAGGATGAGAAGCAGAATGAAGAATCACAAAGATGGAGCTTAAGGTATTACCTCCACATTTGAAATTTGTTTTTCTTGTAGGTGATTCACAGAAACTAGTCATCATTAATGCAAATATTTCTAAAGAAGAATAAAAGAAATGGTGAAATTTTTGCAAGAGAACAAAGATGTCGTTGGCTGGACGTTATCGGATCTCTCAGGTATTAGTCCTTCTTATTGTATGGATAGAATTATAAAGGAAGAAGATTATAAACCTGTAGCTCAGCGACAGAGAAAATATTAATTAAGTAAAACAAATATTTGTATACAATTTTTCCTTGTGATCAACTAGAATCTAATCATGACTTTATTACTAAGTAAAACAAATATTTGTATACAATTTTTAAATTAAATAATTAAAATATTAATTACTAATGGAAAAAAGATTACAAATGATATAAATGGATATATATGATAAGATATGTTTATCATTAACCCAAATATTAGGTAACCAGAATTTTGTTTTATCATGACTTTATTAACAATCATGAATACAAAACAAGTTTAATGGTTTTGCACTGACAATGTAAAACAGATTTACACTGTCATCTAATCACAAATCACGATTGATATGACTTTTTAGATAATTTTTGTAAAAATCAACAACAATACCATACATGGTAATATGTGATTGAATGACATTATAAAATCAGTACATAATCATTTTTCTCATTAAAAAATGGCTTTATTAATGATTTGAATATCAGAATACCTAGATGTTTAGATCAAAGAGCAATGTCCGTGAGTGATTGAGTATTTTTAGTTTAATATTTTTCTATTCTTCTTAGCTTATTTGACTTCTCTTTGACTTTTATTTTCCCATTCTAATTCAATTTTTGCCTTAGGCAAACAAGTGGGCTTGATTGATAATTGTTGCTTATTTTTGGAGTTTTTGCTTACATGACCTATCTTCCTAGTGCAGGACCTAGAGAGCTCTACAAAACTCCAAATGATTTATATGAAAAGTCCCTAGAAAGATAATGAAAATATCTACAATTTTGTAAGAGATAAGAAAAGGGCAATTCTGTCATTTTGAGGGTCATTTTAGGCTTGGAAGTCAGAATCACTGCACTTGAATTTTGGGCTGCAAAATTGGTGTAATTAGTAATTAGTTAGATTAGATGGGCTTAATCATGGCTCATCCTTTCCTACTGACTCAATCACTATACATTAGTGCAATTAGTTAGTGGATTTTTGACACTTCATTTTAGCACAAACATAATTTGTAGTTTCTTTTAGAAGTTTTCAGAATTAAAATATTTTCTCTCATTTTCTCTCAACTATTCTTCATTGTTCTTCACTGTTTTTCAGTTTTCTTCTTTATTTTCATTTCCATTCTTCCATTTTCTTGCACTAATTTCATGGGTCTTCCACTGATGATGATCATGGAAGGCTAAACAATCAATCAATCCAAGGATCCAGTCCATGCAAGGAGAATTTGAGTTATGGTTTGGTATTTTAATTTCTTTGTGAATGTTCATTTTCTTCTTCAATCCTCTATTCAATTTTCATGATAATGGGTTTGGATTTTAGTGATTTTAGTTATTTGGATTTGGACATTTCATTTTAGCAAAAACATATTTTGTAGTGACTTCTAGAAGCTTTTAGAATTAAAACTTTTTCCCTTATTTTCTCTCAATTATTCTTCATTTCTATTCTTTCATTTTCTTGCACTAATTTTGTGGGGCTTCCATTGATGATGATCATGGAAGGCTAAACTGTAACGACCCGCCTCATCACTACTGTGTCACTATCTCTTAATCACGCCATTAACATATTTTAGATGAAAACCCCTTTAGTTTTTCTTTTGATTATGAAAACAGTAGTAAATTTTTCGCGAGCACATAAAGACCATCATCATAAAGTAAACACGTAAATAAGATAAGTACAAGACATCTCAAATATATATATATATATAAAACGTAGTTTAGTTGTAGGTACGGTTGACCATGTCTAAAATGTATAAACTTTTCAAAAGAAACAAGAAATTATACAACTTTAAATTCTCAAAAAAAAAAAAACACACACACACTTCATGGCCGGGGTCTGACGCATCGTTATCCTGGCAACTCGGCGGCTCCAACCAAAAATTGGTTGTCTTCCTGGTCACCTACTGCTGTTTGTCTGCTCACACGAACACGGTTCGTGATCATCACAAGTACTAAACCACACAGTACAACAAAGCAAATGTAAGTTTATCATGTTAAACACAAAACAATAAATAACATCAGTTAAGGAAGGCAATCCAAACATCACAATATCAGCATAACGTCCAAGCATTTCATCACGCAGTCAACACAGATAGTCATTCAACAACATTCCAAAAGTCAACTTATAATGCCTAGCATGATGCATGCTCCTGAGTCATCTCTCAGCATGCCACGTGGTGCCATCCCTATTGTCTTGATGATGCAATAGCTTGTCAGGGTCACTCTGTCGTGCATAGGCTGCTCCCCCCAAGTGGTGATTAGCCCCGAGGTGTCAGAAGGAGTTCCTAACAGACATGGCCCCCAGTAGCCCGGTACCCTACAGCCAATCATTCTATTTCCGTCATGCAAATGTCGTATGTCCCATGGGCACCATCAACGCATGACCCAGCCAGGAACAAATCCGTCCTGGATAGGTTAATACATCATGCATCCCCCATGTACATACATACCATAAAAATCACGAGCTGCCCCAACATGGGCTCATCAATGCACTGACCGTGGTCCTTGCAAGGTTAACCACCCGGTCCCGGCATCTCACGTGTCTATACATAGCCTATCACCACGGCACCATCAATGTATGATCCAACCAGGAACAAAACCCGTCCTGGATAGGATACTCGTCATACACCCCCATGGGTATCTATGTATATCCACCCGAATTCGATAACCATGGGCACCATCAATGTATGACCCAGCTAGGAACAACCTGTCCTAGATAGGATAACTCATCATACACCCCCCATGGTATCAATGCATATCCATCCGCATTCGATGACCATGGGCACCATCAATGTATGACCCAGCCAGGAACAAAACCCGTCCTAGATAGGATAACTCGTCGTACACCCCCATGGTATCAATGCGTACATCATTATCTCAAGCCATCACATAGGCTGACCTCAACTGTTATCAACATAACCACACACGTTCCTTGCTTACACGTTATTCACAAACGCCACATGAACTAGTGAGCCGATGTGAAGTATTAGGCGTCAATGTTGGCACCTAGATATAAGGATTTTTGATGTAAGAATCCAAACAAGGTCGAACGATGGCGAACAAGGGTGGACAAGGGTGGACAAGGTTTATGAATGCCGAGTAGTACCAGGTAGGTGTTCTCAAGAAAGGATACTAGCTCAACCGAGAAGGAAACCCGGTAGCTCTCTCTCTCAAGAAAGAAAATAAGCTCATTCAAGTAAGGGAACTCGGTAGCTCTCTCTCAAAGAAAGGAAATGAGCTCATCTGAGTAAGGGAACTCGGTAGCTCTCTCTCAAAGAAAGGAAACAAGCTCATCCGAGTAAGGGAACTCGGTATCTCACAAGGAATAGACACGAGCTCTACCGAGTAAGGAAACCCAGTAGCTCATGAGGAAAAGACTTGAACTCACCAGTTCCAAAGAGAATTGATGAGGACATCAAAGGTCAACCTGACATCAAAGACCAACCCCAAGACCAAGACTCAATACAAGGCATGGGAGGACCCATGACAAGAGCAAGAGCTAAAAAGATCCAAGAAGCTTTGCAACATATAATGGCTAATCTAAGGGCAATCCAATTGCATGAGGGAACCCAAAATCTAGAGGGCTGCATGAGTGGACTACTAGTCACATGTATTGCTTGCTTGGAGTGATAATAAAAGCAATTATTTACATAGGCCTTTAATAATAAAAAAAATAATAGTAAAAAAGTGCTCGTAGCTGGTTTTGAGACCTAGACCCCAAGCTTAGTTATGCCTCACTTAACCACTAAGGCATTTTACTTATTGTTACAATGTTGAGATTTTAATTTTCTTTTATTTTCTACTAGATGCATGAGAACTAATTTGTACAAAACAATTCTGAAGTGAATAGAGAAGGGACTTTTGGCTGTTGGATTTTATCATTAGCTTGAGAATTGTCTCTGCTAGGGTTCTTCCTTGAACCACTTTGATCTTATCAAGAATTGCTCAATTCTTGTGGCGATCATCAAGGCTTAACAAACATCAATTGTTTATGGCGCCTATTGCTACTTCCCTTGCACACTTTCTGTTTCCTTGTTTAAATTTCTGCATTTCTAAATTCTGTAATTCAGCCCGAATTTCTTATTTACATAAGTCTCATTTTACTTATCCTTTTTCAATGTTTCTTGTGTCTAAATTGCATTTCAGAACGTCCTATTTCACGTCGTTTTGGAATCGCGCCAATCCGAGTTCTACAAGTTGAAAAATGTCCAAAAGTTAACAATACGATTCTGGTTCAATTTGTGAGCGAATTCCAACCTAGAATTGGTCCGAAATGGAATCAAGGCAGAGGGATTCACATCATTTGGTATCCAGAGCAAGGTTCTAGGGTTGGAAATAAGGCTGAGTTCATCCATCATGTTCTGCATTTTTGGGTAACCCTAAACCCCAAAAGATTATATTTGCTCAATTTGAATTGTGCAATTCTGTTACAGCCTTGTGTTTGGTCATTATTTAGTTTTTCAATTTCCTAGTTGGTCATGTTCTTCAAGTCTTGTTCAGTTGATACAGTTCTGCATTTGTGTTCTTGGAGTTCATCCCATGTTCATCATTGTTCATAAACTTTAATCCTTTCAATCCATGTGATTTGGGCTAAGTTTCTGTTGAGCGTTAAATATTTGCTTGTTTTGTTGGGAATTTTAGTTCAGTTGCATTATCAGTTGCAGCAATTTCAAAGCTTCATTACAAAATTACACATTTCATTATTAGAAGCATTTTGACTATAAAAGAAAAAAAAGAAAAAGAAAAAAAAAGAGAAAGAAAAAAAAGTGTGCAGCAAAAGAAGTATAAAAAAAGAAGAAGCACATCAGCTTTGTTCATTATTTCAATGCACCCCACTTGTTTGATAAAATTCCTAAGTGTCAAGTGTCTTATCTAATCACTGTTTTTCCATAAAATTAAAGTTTGTCTTGCTTGTTTGTTGGTAGTGAAATTGTTCTTTACTACTTCTTTGCATTTGTTGGTGCTAGAATTTTGTTTAAGCTCTGTGAGTGTTACCTTTAAAGTACTTATTGATTATAGATTATTTTGGTTCAGGTAAGAACTTTAAGTTAGGGAAGGAGTGGTAAAAGGCAAAGAGTGAAACATTAGAGAAAAAGCCATAAAAGAGAGCACTATACACGAGTGGTACATCTTTGAGTATAAACACGTGAGAAGAGTGGTGAGGTCCTATTCACTTTTTTTTTTTTGGTTCTTTACTTGAAATATGGCAGGTACAGGTGGTAATGGTACCCCTCCTCCAGGGGGAGACAATATATTGCTTATTGATGCGATTATAGTCCAAATGCAAAGAATGTTGACAGAACATACTGAGGAGCTGTATGGGAGAATTGAACAACTAGAAAATCAAGGAAATGGTGATGATGGTGGAGGTAGAATGAGGAGATGGAGAAATAATGAGGGTGATGCTAGAGAGGAAAGAATTGAAGGAGTAAAGTTGAACATACCCTCTTTTCAAGGAAAGAGTGATCCAGAAGCATATTTGGAGTGGGAAATGAAAATTGAGCAACTATTTGCATGCCACAATTACACTGAGAATAAAAAGATGAAGGTGGCAGCCATGGAATTCAGTGACTATGCTCTCATCTGGTGGAACCAATTACAAAGGGAGAGGGTGAGATATGAAGAACCCATGGTGGATAGTTGGGAAGAAATGAAGAGGTTGATGAGAAGAAGGTTTGTTCCTTCTCATTATCAAAGAGACCTTCATAACAAGCTCCAAAGACTCACACAAGGTAGTAGAAGTGTTGATGAGTATTACAAGGAGATGGAGGTTTCCATGATTAGAGCTAGTGTTATGGAGGATCGAGAGGCTACTATGGCTCATTTTCTACATGGGCTAAATAGTGATACAAGGGATGTTATGGAGTTACAGAATTATGTGGAGTTGGAGGACTTAGTACATCAAGCTTCTAAGGTGGAACAACAATTGAAGAGAAAGAGTGTCATGAGGAGGAGTTCATCTAATTTTCACTCTCCTGGTTGG
>QARZ01039189.1:0-10301 GCA_013407115.1 Glycine latifolia
TGGATCTGTTTGGAGGAGGAAGAACCTCCATTTTCGTGACTTGGAAGCTTAAAAATGTATTCAGCGCCGCCTCCACTCGCCCAGGCGACCAAAAATGCCTGCAGAACTCGCCTGGGCGAGTTGACCCAATTCTAGAATTTTCTGCTTTAGTGAAAAATTAATTTCTCACGTTCCAGATATTACTTTGATAATCCCAACGGTCAAAAGTTATATATGTGGGTTAGAAACCTTTTTTTTAAAATTTGAAGATAATCTAACGGTTAACCAATTCACAATGATAATTTTACTAAAACGTGGTTTCGGGTCAAACTCGTAATCACTCAAATACAGCGCATCTCAAACAAACTCCACATAACTTAACCTCTATATCAAGTAATTGCACATGAATTATTCACATAACATTTCAAATAATCCTAGTTAATAAATTAATCAAATCATATAAGGAATACATCACACATATATTTTAAGTTACCGAAATTTCAGGGTGTTACATAAGCTGAGATCAATTCTGTCATTTTGAGGGTCATTTTAGGCTTGGAAGTTAGAACCACTGAACTTGAATTTTGGGTTGCGAATTGGTGTAATTAGTAATTAGTTAAGGGTTAATTCGATTGAACTGCTTCTAATGAAATTGAATGAGCTTTCATAACAAGATCATTATCTGAGAACTATGATAATTTGCATTGCTTGGTTTGGTGAATTGGATTGATGTTCTTTAATCTATTTTACATTACCTTTAGTCAATTCCGTTAGTTTCTTCAATTGTAGTTTGTGTTTTTGCAATTTTTGTTTATCGCATGCAAATTGTTCGATAAAAATCCCCCGATTATTTACTAGTGAACTGGAGTTGGAACCATATTAATCGTGTCTCTAAGTCGACCTAGGTTAATCCTGTGCTACAAAATTAGCGTAGTTTAATTGTTTTGAAGTGATATGACATCGGTTATCAAAACTGGACATTAGTAAAATATAAAAGAAAAAAAATATTTGCATTCACTGCATATTTACATCCTGCTACACAATTACACTTTGTTACATATTTCCCTTGTTTCTGTTGGTTGTTATGAAGTGTGTGTGAGGTGCTGGTGTAAAAACATAAAAAAGTAGAGGAAACCATAGATGAGTAGTAGAGAGAGGAGTGGTGTAGTGTAATTGTGTTTGTTGTATAATTTGTTGTCCAGAAATTTTCGGTCCTGTGGAGTTTGGCTGTGAAATTTGGTGTCCAAAGTTTATGCCCATTCTAAGCAAAAGTAACCCCTTTATGGGTTAGGAGTTTTAGTTGTGAAATTTGACATCTAAGTAGGAGTTTTAGAACAATTTTAACAATTAGCACAGATACATTTTGGTCATTTCACAGCAAACTATCTTAGAATGAGCCAAAATTTTCCCAGAATGTGGAGAAAATTAATACATCAAGGTGACTTGTGAAGGATGAACACGGTCAAGAGGGGTCCAAATTGCCAAATTTGATGATCTAGGCCACTTTTGAATTTATTGTGTTTTCATGATTTTTAAAAATCACCAAAATAATTACAAAAATAAGCATGATTTTTAGATATTTATTGTGGTGTTTTTAAATTTTTCTAAAATTTTTTGGGGCAATTTTCCATTTTCTGTTTCATCTCAGCAGATATTGTGAATAGTGTTTCCATTTTGGGGCAACTTTTATTCTAGAGGTGCTACAACATCCAAGGCTGCTGCAAATGAAGTTTCTATTTCTATGGTTGCTGATAACTAGAGGTTGGAGAACAAACTGATAGAGTTGACATCCCTTGTGAGACAACTTGTTATTGGTCAACAGTAGAAGGCGATGGCAGCAAATCAACCAAGGCTGTGTGGTATCTGTTATGCACCTGATCATCCAACAGATGCATGTCTCACTCTACAAGATATAGAACACACTGCTGAAGTTTCTGCCTTGCAACCTGGATAGCCATTCAGACCTCAACAACAGTATAATCCTTACTCCAACACTTATAATCCTGCTTGGTGAGATCACCCAAAATTGAGGTATGGTTCTGGTCCACAAACTCAATAGCAGACACAACAACAACAGCCATTTAGACCTCAACAACAGCAATATCAACTCTCCACCAGCAAATACCAAGCTCCTGCGTTCAGACAGCAACCACAGTTCCAGCAGTCTACACCTGCACCTACACCTGCACAACATGTGTAGATGAGTTCTGGACCTTCTTTGGAGGACTTGATGAAGCAAATAGCAACCAGCAACATTCAGTTTCAACAGAATGTCAGTGCCACCATCCAAGACCTGCAGACTCAGATTGGACAGTTAGTTACAACTATCAACCAGATGTAGCAACAAGGTTCTGACAACATTCCAGCACAACTAGTTATTAATCCAAAGAATGTGAGTGCTATTACCTTGAGGAGTGGAAAGGAGCTTCCAAATGATGGTGCTAAAATTGATGGTGGTAAAAAATTTGATGATGGTGCCAAAACAGATTTTGTACCAACAAATTCCTCTACCTTTCCTTCTAGATCAATTTCTGCAAAGAAAGTGGAGTTTGATTTTGATCTACTTGAGACTTTCAGGGGGTGGAAGTCAACATTCCCCTTTTGGATGCCATCAAATAGATTCCAAAATATGCAAAGTTCTTAAAGGATTTGTGCACCCACAAGAGGAAGCTGAAGGGAAATGAACAATTAAAGATTGGCAGAAATGTATCTGCACTTATACATGGCAAAACTGTTGATGCCATTCCACTATCCTCCTTGCCACAGAAGTGCAAGGATCCTAGCACTTTCACTGTCCCTTGCACCATTGGAGATTGTACTTTTACAGATGCCATGTGTGACCTTGGAGCCTCCATTAATGTCATGCCTGTAACACCCTGATATTTTACAAGTAGAAAGATATTTGTGTTGATTAATTGTTTAATATAAATCTTGCAATGTGTAAGAGATAAAAGTCAAATTTTGTGGCTGAGATAAGCTGTCCGTACACGCATAGTAAAAATGGTTGTAGCTCTGACGGCTGTTCGGTTATGCAAGTGGGCAAATATGGTGGCTATGATAACTGGCTGATTCAAGTTGTTGGCAACTTGCCTCAGTGCTTCGTCTATAAATAGTAGTGCATGAAGTAGAAACATGCTCACTCTCACTTCTCTGCGTGTTTCTCTTCTTTTCTCTCTCTAAACTCTTAGCGCCAGAAATCTCTTTTCTTCCACCTTCTGTACCACTTAAAACTCTCGAGAACCACCGTAGCAGCGACGAAAAATCCTCTCTGTTAAGAAGAATTCGTGAACGAAGCTTAACCTTTCATTCCTGGTCACTGTTAGAACGAGTGTTCGAACAAAACACACGTTAGATCGAAAGAAAAGAATCCCTGTTGACGTAAAGGGAGTTTATTGTGTTAATAATGATTTTAGATATCATGGTTGAGATAAAGTGTGTATCTATTGTGTGATATGTTGTATGAAATGTATTGATGATGATGATGTCTTTACGTGGTGTGTTTGTGAAGAAGACGACTACCGGATTGGGTAAGTCAGGTTGGTATGTGAATATATACTAAAACACTGTTGAGTTGTGACCTCGGCTACCGGGAAGGGTAGGTCGAGTTATGTATGTATATCAAATCCCTTGTGTTTGGGATTTCGGCTACCGAGATGGGTAGGCCGAGTTAAGTATGTGTATTACTCCCTTGTGTTGTGATGTCGGCTACCAGGATGGGTAGGCTGAGTTATGTATATGGCAATCCCTTGTGTTGTGATGTCGGCTACCGAGATGGGTAGTCCAAGTTTAATATACGTGTTAATCCCTTGTGTTGTGATGTCGGCTACCGGGATGGGTATGCCGGGTTGAATGGTTTACGTAGTGTGCATGCATGCATGCAGAACGTAACCTATTCCTTGTTGGCGGACATTTGTACACCGGGTCACTAATCCGGGGTTGTTTCCTTAAGAGCTGCTAAGGCTCGCTTCCTTTTTCTTCAGATATACCGGGTTCCTTACCCGGGAAGTGTACCTTGAAGTTATTTAGCTCAAGTCACTTGAGAGAGCTACCAGGTTTCCTTTACTCAGATGAGCTCGTGTCTTCTCGGGAATAGAGCTATCGGGTTACCGAACTCAGATGAGTTCGTGTCTTCTCTGGATGAGAGCCACCGGGTCTTCTATTCGGATGAGTTTGCATCTTTCTTTTAGGACGACCGGGTTCTATACACGCGTTGTCTTTCTAGAAGCTCATTTTTTCTTTCCCTAAAAGCTACCGGGTTACTTACTCGGAAGAGCTCGTATGTTCTTGGGAAAAGAGCTACCGGGTTCCCTTATAACCTTGTGTATGTTGACCAAGTCTTGCGAGCGCTATCGAATTAATCGATTACAACGCTTATTTAATCGATTGCATAAATGATGAACCCGTCCTTGGTATTTTATAGAAACCCAAGGATCCCTTTGACCGCCTTGAACCAAACCTTGACCGATCTGTATCGACCTGGACCGACATTGTCTGCCTTCCTCTGACCTTGGATTCTTTCTTTAGAGTTGTTATAGCTGAATGACAACTCGGACACCTAACACTTCACACAATTTTACTTGCATGTTTGTGAATGACGTAAGTGATTACATTGAGATTGGCCATTGTATTGGCTTGATTTATTAAAATGTATTAATACCATGGGGGGTGTATGGCATTATCCTACCCGGGTCGAGTTGAGCTCGGGCTTAGGTCATACATTGATGGTGCCATGGTGATATTTTATGTATTGACGTGTGATGCCGAATAGTGCATCGGTGAGCCCTTGTTTGGGGTGGCCCTTGTTTGGGGTAATGCGTATGTACATGGGAGGTGTATGGTGACACCAGCCAGGAAGGGATTGCTCCTGCGCCGGTCCATATAGTGGTGCCCATGAGAGACATTCTTCATGCATGACGAAAATAGGATGATTGATTGTAGAGTACGAGAAGTACTGGGGGGCCATTGCGGTAGGGATAGCCTTCTGACACCCATTTTGGCTGATCACCATGGGGGGGGTGATGGAGTGCCTTTAGTTAAATATTTTTCTATCATTCTTAGCTTATTTGACTTCTCTTGGAATTTTATTTTCCCATTCTAATTCAGTTTTTGTCTTAGGCAAGTTAGTGGGCTTAGTTGCTAACTGTTGCGTATTTTTCGATTTTATGCTCACTTGATGTATCTGCCTTGTATAGGACCTATAGAGCTCTATGGAACTCCGAATTGAGCGTTCTTGTAGTCCTTGGAAAGATAACAGAAAGATATACAATTTTTACAGAAATAAGCCAAGGCCAATTCTGCCATTTGGAGGGTCATTTTAGGCTTTGAAGTCAGAACCACTGCACTTGTATTTTGGGCTGCGAGTTGGACTTTTATTGGTGTAAATAGCATAAATAATTAGAATTTATGGGTTGTTCATGGCCCATTCTTTTCTTCAGACTTAGTCACTATATATTAGTGACATTAGGAGGAATTAATACTTTACATTTCATTTTGCAAAAATAGTTTTACATTTCTCTTTTTAAGTTTTTAGAATCAAAACCCTTTCTCTTATTTTCTCTCAACTGTTCTTTCTTGTTCTTCATTGCTCTTCATTTTCGTTTTCCCTTCTTCCATTTTCATGCACTTATTTCATGGGGCTTTCATTGATGATGATCATGGAAGGCTAAATAATCAATCAATCCAAGGATCCAACCCAAGCAAGAGAAGAATTTGAGTTTTGGTTTGGTATTTGGAATTCTGTGTGAATGTTCACTTTCTTCTTCAATTGCTATTCTGTTTTCATGATTATGAATGCGTTTAGGATTGAAAGTGGATTAGGTTATGGATTCATTTCCTAATTTCAAATATAAATCACAGATTAATTAGATGATATTTCAATTAGGGTTGTGGTTTCAATTAATTTAGGGGTTAATTCGATTGAACTGCTTCTAATGAAATTGAATGAACTTTCACAATAGGATAAATTTCTCAGAACGATGATGATTCGAATAGCTTGGTTTGGTGAATTGGATTGATGCTCTTTAATCTATTTTACATTACTTGTTATCAATTCTGTTAGTTTCTGCATTGATCTTTAATCGTAGTTTGTATTTTTGTAATTTTTACTTCGCGCTTGTAAACTGTTCGACAAAAATCCCCCCATTATTTACTAGTGAATTGAAGTTGGAACCATATTGATTGTGTCTCTAAGTCGACCTAGGTTAATCTTGTTCTACAGAATTAGCGTAGTTTAATTGTTTTGAAGCGATACGACAAACACTTATCAAAATTGGCGCCGTTGTCGGGGACACGGTTCATTGTGTGCTAGCTTTAATTCACTGTAATTAGTTCATAGTAGTAGTAATATATATTAAAAAGGAAAAAAAGTTACATTCACTGCATATTTACATTTTGCTGCACAACCACACTTTGTTACATAGTCGCATGATTGTTCTTGCTCATTATAACGTGTGGATGATGTAGTTTCATGTGTGCTATCAAAAAACAAAGAAAAACAGGGTAAAACAGAGCATAAAAATAGAGGAGTAGTAGGATGAGAATTTGTGTAGTGTAGTTGTGTTTGTAGTGTCATTTTGCTGTCCAACATTTTTCAGACTTGTGCAGTTTTGCTTTGCAATTTGTTTTCCAAAGTTTATCCCTCATTTTAAACAAAAGAAATCCCTTTAAGGGTTGGGTTTGGATTAAAATTGGCAAATTCGGCCTCTAAGTAGGAGTTTTGGACCAGTTTTTACAATTATCGCAGGGGTATTCTGGTAATTTCACAGTGAACGATCTCAGAATGGGCTGAAATTTTACCAGAATGTGTGAAAAGTTAATACATCATGGTGATCCTGTGAAGGATGAACATGGTCATCAGGGGTCCAAATCGCAAAATTCCTTCATTTAGGCCATTTTTGAGGCGATTTTCTATTTTCATGATTTTTAAAAATCAACAAAAAAAATCACAAAAATCAATCATGATTTTTAGACATTCACTGTTATTTTTCTAGATTTTTTAAAAAACTTTTTAGGGTAGTTTTCCAATTTCTATTTCATTTCAGCATATATAGTGAGTAGTGTCCTTGTAGAGTAGCTGTCTGACATTTCTGTGTTGTCTGTGTTATTGTTCCTTATGAGCTGAATTGTGTATGACTAGGTTCACATCAAGTGAATTACATGCATATAATCCTGAGATAGATAGGACATTTCACAGATTAAACAGACATAATATTAGTTTAGATGACTTTGATGGTGTAGTTTTAGACAGTAGCATAGTGTCTTTTGACTTTGATTCTGAATTTACTTCTAACCCTTCTACTTCTGAACATCTTGATACAATGGCTGATAACAACCTAACTCTTAAGGAATTGGCTACACCTAATGTTGTTTACTAACCTTGGTGTATTCAATATCCTGAGACTGAGGTCAGTTGTGAGCTAAAATCTGGACTGATCCATTTGCTTCCAAAGTTTCATGGTCTTGCAGGTGAAGATCCACACAAGCATCTTAAGGAGTTTCATGTAGTGTGCTCCACCATGCGACCACATGACATTCATGAAGATTATGTCAAGATGAAGACATTTCCTTTTTCACTGGATGGTGTGGCCAAGGACTGGTTGTACCTTCAACCAAATCCTATCAACACTTGGATAGATATGAAGAGAAGATTTCTGGAGAAATTCTTTCCAGCATCCAGAACAGCATCCATCCGGAAGGAGATTTGTGGTATAAGACAACTAGCTAGGAAGACATTGTATGAGTAATGGGAGAGAATTCAACAAGCTGTGTGCTACATGCCCTTACCATTAAATAAGTGAGCAATTATTAATTCAATATTTTTATGAAGGTTTGATGTTGATGGACAAGAGTATTATAGATGCAGCTAGTGGAGGCGCTTTAATGGACAAGACCCCTCTTGCTTCCAGGCAGTTGATTTCTAACATGGCAGCCAATTATCAACAATTTGGTACTCGAATCCGTGTTGCTACATCCAAGGCTGCAAATGAAGTTTCTGTTTCTATGGTTGCTGATAACCAGAGGTTGGAGAACAAATTGACAGAGTTGACATCCCTTGTGAGGCAGCTTGTTATTCGTCAACAACAGAATGTGATGGCAGCTAACCAACCAAGACTTTGTTGTATCTGCTGTGCGCCTGATCATCCAACAGATGCATGTCCCACTCTCCAAGAGACAGAACAAGCTGCTGAAGTTTTTGCCATGCAACCTAGACAATCATTTAGACCTCAACAGCAGTATAATCCTTACTCCAGCACTTATAATCCTGGTTGGAGAGATCATCCGAATTTGAGGTATGGTCCTAGTCCACCACAACAGCAGCAGCCCTTCAGACCTCCGCAGTAGCACTTCCAGCCTACCACCACCAAATACCAACCTCCCCCATTCAGACAACAACCACAATTCCAGCAACCTGCACCTACACCTGCACAACCTGTGCAGACTAGTTCTGGACCTTCTTTGGAGGACTTGATGAAGCAAATGGCAACCACCAACCTTCAATTTCAACAAAATGTCAGTGCCACCATCCAAGACCTCTAGACTCAGATTGGACAGTTAGCTACAACTGTTAACCAGATGTAGCAGTAAGGTTTTGGCAACATTCCAGCATAACCAGTGATTAATCCAAAGAGTGTGAAAGCCATTGCCTTGAGGAGTGGCAAAGAGCTTTCAGATTCAACAGTTGTTGGTGCTAAATCAGATTCTGCACCAAAGCATACTCCTCTAATTCCTCTACCTTTTCCTTCTAGATCCATTTCTGTAACGAAAGTGGAATTTGATTCTGATTTGCTTGTTATTTTTAGGAGGGTTAAAGTCAACATTCCCCTATTGGATGCCATCAAACAGATTCCAAAATATGCAAAGTTTTTGAAGGATTTGTGCACTCATAAGAGGAAGCTGAAGGGATATGAGCAAGTGAAGATGGGCAGGAATGTATCTGCACTCATACAAGGCAAGACTGTTGATTCCATGCCACTATCCACCTTGCCACAGAAGTGCAAGGATCCTGGCACTTTCGCTGTTCCATGCACTGTGATAACCCTAAGTTATGGCGTGGTTGGTACCATACCCCGCGCGACAGCGCGGGGATTCACAGCAGAAAACCTGGTTTCTGTTGTGGCGCGGATCGCGCCAGGTTTGGCGCGGACAGCGCCAAGGTTTTCGCTGTGGCGCGGGTAGCGCCAAGGGCCCCGCGGATCGCGCCACAGGTGCCCTGGAAAACCAATTTCCACTGGTTTTTCACGCGGACCGCGCCAGAGTTGGCGTGGGTGGCGCCAGAGGCATGGCGCGGATAGCGCGGGAGGTGGCGCGGATCGCGCCAGACCTCGGGCAAGCTGATTATAAAAGGGGAAGAACGCGAAATCTGAAGGGGAAAGGGCTTCTTCTTCTTCCTTGAGCCAAAAACCTCCATTGATGAACCCTTGAAGCTTCTTAGAGCCATAAATCTTGACCAAAACACTTTCTTATGGCCTTTGATTGTGAAGGAAACCCTTGAGAGCTTGAATCAATCTTTCTTTTGTTGAGAAATTCCTTTTTATGAGAATTTGGGAATCTCCAAAGGAAAGCTCAGAGAACTTGGGTTGGCTGAGACCCATTGCGTGGGGAGGACACCGGAGTTCGGGAGAGTAGTCCTTGGGTCTTCCTTGCCGTTATTGAGGTAAGAAACTCGAGTTTCTCAGCTTGATTTTGAAATTGGGGGTTTGCATGAATAGTAACTATTTTGTGAAGGGGCTAGAATTAGCTCTGAGTTCTGTAGAAGATTATGTTCAGGGGATTACTGTGATGATGTTAGAGCCTTTAGAAATAATTACTGATGAAGTTTGATTTTGGCTCTGAGTATATATGAACAGAGACAAAAGACTAGTAATATGACTAGTATGAACCTTAGAGCAGTTGACAAAGTTGCTCAGGAGGCTGTATAGATGAGATTGACCGGTTGAAACTGATGATGATGAGATGTTGGGTTTAGGCTATTATGAGCAGGGATATGCTTTGTGTTAGCCTGATCAGAGTCCTTGTAGAGACTCTGTAGCCTTGATGAGGCCGAGAGGGATCCTGTTGAAGGGTCTGAAATCTCTTGTACAGCGATTAGTATATGTTTGTTGAGAGGATGATAATTCCTTTCGTTTGAACGTCCTAGAACTGTAAATTGATGTGTTATGTGTTGGTTCTTGTGTAGGACGTGAGCTTGATAGCTCTGGTGGTGTTGACCACGAGGCCGGGAGAGCCGGTGATCTGTCTAGAGCAGGTAAGCTCTTGATTCTTGAATGTATTCCCTTTTGTTGTGTTCAGCCGTTCACCAATCTGAGGTGATGGTTCTGTTATGT
>QARZ01039192.1:0-25869 GCA_013407115.1 Glycine latifolia
ATCCCGCACTGTTTCTCATTTAGGATTTAATTGGACCGATAATTCAGATTTTAACGAATTTGGATTTTCTAAGTTTAATTATTCCAATTTTTATTTTCAGGGCAGTTTAATAATTAAATGGACTTGGAATTAATTCATGGACTTGAAGATTGGAGTGCCACGTCAACATCATTTTCCACATCAGCATTTTATTATCGTTTTATTTTGCTTTAGTGAATTTTTTTGGGCCAGAATTGTTAGGAAAGGCCCATTTTCGTTTTAGGTCAGACACTAGTATTTTAGAATACTGTGCCCATGCAATAAGGGGGGATTCACGTTCAGCTCTCTTTAGGGTCTTAGGTTTTCATTTTTTTGCTGGTGATTCTGCTGAAGGTTTTCGTTTTTGTTTTGGATTTTCTGTTTCAGAATACATTTGCGTTTCAATTTCATTGCTTACTTCGTTTCTGCTTCAACTTCAAGTGTCTAATCTTGTTTTCTGCTTTCAGTAATTTGGTTTTCGTTTCTGTTAAGTTTCATTTTTGCATTTGAATTTCGTTTCTCTTCTAATTTCATTTTAATGTTCGGCTACTATTCAATTCGTGTTTCTGTTGCAATTTTCGAATTAATGGAAGGCTAATCCTAGGGTTGGGCCCTAGGACAGATTGCGAACATTTAATGGAGGTTTTCTATGCTTTGTAATTCTGTTCTGCTTGGTTCTTCCTTGTTGGGTCTCTGTTCTGCATTTTTTCGAATTAGAGTCATGCTTAATGATTCTGAGTTGGTTGATTCAGTAATCTCAGGTTGCTTAATCCTGAGAGATTAGGCCTGACGAGGTTCGCGGTTGCTTAATTCGTGTAAGGAAGTTTTAGGTTAATCTTCGCTTAGTAGATTAATCTGGACTAACAAGGATTAAGTTAGGATAGATTATCTTTCGTGAACCAAGGATATTAGAGGCGCAATCTGTTTAAGGGTCTGACTTGTTTAATCACTGCAATTATTTGGTATTTCTGCTTTATTTTATATAATCCTGAATTCTGTTAGAACCCCCCCCTTTTTACACGTTTAATCCCTTAATACAGACAATTGATCCTTGAGAGACGACCTAGGAGTCACTTCCTAGTACTGCATTTAATTGTATTAATTTGACTGAGTACGACCTCGATCACCAATGTTGGGTCTTTTGCAGCTTTTCTCCTTGCTTTGGGTTCCTAAAAACAAAATATTCATAAAAACATTATCAAATTCTATTAATTCGTAACATAACTATTTTTTAATACTATTTTAACTATTTATTAACAATTTATATATCTAAATAACCCTACAAACTAATATATGCTAGAAGCATATCATTTTGTCATTGGAGTCTTGGACTGAGTGGTTTGATTGAATTGAAGCCTTATTGGTTTTAAAAGTGATAAAGATCCTTAAACTCTGATTTCATAAAGTTTTTTAAAAGGTCAAGATTATACCAATTCAACCCCCTCTTGGTATTTAAGTGTATTCATATTGTTTTCACCTTCATCTCCACAAATTTCTTCATCCCCTGAGCCTCTACAATGGCAGGGAATTGGAATCCCTCAGCCACAAACCAATAAAGGTCAAGGTATTTGGGAGGGCAAATAAGTTCGCGACATCGAACTGCATATAGTTCATCTTCTCAGTCTTATTTGTGATCCAAGAATCTAATTTATTCACTGTTGGATTAGAAGATTCACCAACCTTTCTTTTGCTGGATTTTGATATCTTGGGGGCAGACATAATGGGTTTTGAATGGGAAAGAAATTGGGCAGAGGTTTAGAATGAGAGAGAGAGTGAAAGCACCAAACTTGCACAGATTTTGCATAAGAGAGAGATTTTCAGTTGTGAATTTTTCTGTCTTGAAAAGCTTGTATTTATAGAGATTTTGGAGGTTTGAATTTGAATTTCAAATGTTTGCAACAACTATTTCGAATACCCAGAGGATTAAATGCACAGAAACAATTTGAAATTTGAATTTGAGATAAGATTGACAGTTTAGAATTCCAAAAAATATTGCAGCTTTTTGCAGAAATGCCATAGATAATCAATTACACAAGCTCGTAATCGATTATTTCAAAGCAAACAGAGTTTATGAAATACAGTGTAATCGATTAATTCGAGCTATAATCAATTACTCAAGTGCGTTTTGTAAACTGAAATAATTTTCAAACATTCAGTAATCGATTACCACCTTGTGTAATCGATTATTCCAGTGAAAGTTTAATTTTGAACAAGATTTGAACAACAGGTAATCGATTATTTCATTAATGTAATCGATTACTCCAGTGAAATTATATTTTTGGATTCTATTAAAACTTCAAGTAATCGATTAATTCATCAAGGTAATCTATTACTCCAGTGAAGATATGCTTCTAAAAAGCATTCAAGCATCAAATAATCGATTATTTCACACGGTAATTGATTATAACAGTCAATTATGTAAAATTGAATAGTGTAATTCAGAAACATTTGCATTTTCAATCATATTTGATACATGGTCAATTTTTCAATGAATTATCATGTAGTAAGGCAAATTTACAGCATGCTAGCATATGTTAGATTCATCAAGGATACCTAACATGTTTCTAAGTGCATAGAATCTATCTCTTGCCAAGGGTTTAGTGAATATATCAACTAATTGATTATGTGTGTCGACAAACTCAATTGAACAATTACCCTTTTGAATGTGATCCCTGAGGAAATGATGTCTTATCTCAATGTGCTTGGTCCTTGAGTGCATTATTGGATTCTTGGATATGTTGATGGCACTTATGTTGTCACATAGCAAGGTTATTTCCTTTAACTCTATACCAAAATCGTGTAGTTGTTGCTTCAACCGTAGGCTTTGAGCACAACAGCTTCCAGCAGAGATGTACTCAACATTAGTAGTTGATAGAGCAACACAAGATTTCTTCTTGCAGTGCCATGAGATTAGTGAGCTTCCTAATAAGTGGCAAGTTTCACTAGTGCTTTTTCTATCCAATTTGCACCCTGCAAAGTCAGAATCTGAGTATCCAATTAAGTTGAGTAATGCACCTTTAGGATACCAAAGACCAACTCTTGGTGTTGACTTGAGATATTTGATGATCCTCTTGACTGTAGTGAGTTGTGATTCTTTAGGATTTGCTTGATATCTTGCACACAAGCACACACTCAACATGATATCCAGTCTACTTGTAGTCAAATAAAACAAGGATCCAATCATCCCTTTGTATTTTGACTCATCAACCTTCTTCCCTTTTTCATCTGAATCAAGGTAGGTTGATGTTGCCATTGGAGTTGCAACATCCTTGCTTTTCTCCGTTTCAAACTTCTTGATCACTTCAAGGCAGTATTTGGTTTGACTTAGAAATGTCCCATTCTTCATTTGCTTCACTTGAAGTCCAAGAAAGAATGTTAGCTCTCCCATCATTGACATTTCAAACTCACTATGCATTGAGATAGAAAATCCCTTGCACAAAGATTGATTAGTTGAACCAAATATTATATCATCAACATAAATTTGAACCAATAAGATATCATTGCCATTTTTCTTGATGAACAAGGTTTTGTCCACTTTTCCTCTTATGAAAGATTGGCTAAGCAAGAAGTTGCTCAATCTCTCATACCAAGACCTTGAAGCTTGTTTTAGACCATAAAGAGCTTTTCTTAGTTTAAAGACATGGTTTGGATATTTGTAATCAACAAAACCAGGAGGTTGATCCACATAGATTTCCTCCTCAATATATCAATTTAGAAAAGCACTCTTTACATCCATTTGAAATAGTTTAAAATCCATTAAACATGCATATGCAAACAATAACCTAATGGTCTCTAACCTTGCTACTAGAACATAGGTTTCATCATAGTCTATGCCTTCCTCTTGGTTGTAACCTTTTGCAACCAATCTAGCTTTATTCCTAACTATGATGCCATATTCATCAAGTTTGTTTCTAAAAATCCACTTGGTGCCAATAGGTTTGTGAGAAGAAGGTCTAGGAACATGTTCCCAAACTTCATTTCTCTTGAACTGATTAAGTTCATCATCCATTGCCATCATCCAATGTTCATCAAGCAAATCTTGGTCAATGCTCTTAGGTTCAATTTGTGAAACAAAATCCATATTACAGCGGTGATTTCTTAATGAAGATCTAGTAGATACTCCCTTAGTGACTTCTCCAATTATGTTGTCAAGGGAGAGGTCTCTTGTAGTTCTCCAATCTTTAGGCTTTTGGATAGGTGTTGATTTTTCCATTTCTACATTTGGTTCTTCCTTATCTTCTTCTTCTGATCCATTAAATTGTATAAACTCCTCTATTGGACTTGCATCAATATCACACTTATTTTCCTCTTTGGAGGAGTTAGCTTCATCACAAATAACATGAACTAATTCTTCCATGCATAGAGTTCTCTTATTAAAGACTCTACATGCTTTACTTTGTAATGAATAACCAAGAAATGTTGCTTCATTAGCTTTAGCATCAAATTTGCAAAAAGAATCTTTACCATTGTTTAACACAAAACACTTGCAGCCAAATGCTCTTAAGTGAGATATGTTTGGTTTCTACCTTTGTATAGTTCATAAGGAGTTTTCTTTAAAATAGGACTTATGAGTAATCTATTCAAAGTGTAGCAAATTGTACTCACCATATCAGCCCAAAAATGTTTAGGCAATTTTGTCTCATTAAAAAGAGTTCTTGCTCTTTCTTCAAGGGATCTATTTTTCCTCTCCACAACACCATTTTGCTAGGGTGTTCTTGGAGCTGAAAAATTGTGGTTGATTCCATTTTCTTCACAAAACTTTTTGAAATACTCATTTTGGAATTCACCTCCATGATCACTTCTTATTGAGATAATTTTGCATGCTTTTTCATTTTGAATGAGCTTGGCTAATTTTCTAAATGCCATGAAAGCATCACTCTTGGATCTTATAAACAATGTCCATGTGAATCTTGAGTAATCATCAACAATAACAAGCCCATAGAAATTTCCCCCCAAACTCATACTTCTAGAAGGACCAAATAAATCCATATGAAGCAATTCAAGGGGTTTAGAGGTGGAAACAACATTTTTATTTTGAAAATAAGTCTTTGTTTGTTCCCCCTTTTGACAAGCATCACATAGTTTGTCCTTCTCAAACTTAAGCTTAGGCTAGCCAATGACTAAGTCCTTTCTTATAAGCTTGTTCATATGTGCATGTTTATGTGACTAGCTTTCCTATGCCATAGCCATGTTTCATCAACTTTACTTACTAGGCAACTAGTGTTGTGAATGAATGCATATTCAATAGAGAGAATATAGATGTTACCTTTCTTTTACCAACATGGATAACCTCACCAGTTTGACCATCACATGTCAAACAACAATTGTCATTGAAGGAAACCTTGAGTCCTTTGTCACATAGTTGGCTTATGCTTAGGAGATTGTGCTTCTCCAATGATCTTTCCTTTGTTGTTATCACCATAAATGACATATCCTCCATCTTTAAGAGTTAAGTTTGTGAGTAGGGACATGTCACCTGTCATGCATCTAAAGCATCCACTATCAAGGTACCACAATGCTGATTTTGCTCTTTGACACACCAGTAAAAATAAACTTAAGTAGCAAAGAAAGGTACCCAATGTGGGTTGGGTCCATAGGGGTTAGTTGATTTCCTTTTTCTCTTAGGTACCCAAATGCATTCACCATTAGGCACATAGTATCTTCTAGCATAGCACCTATGGGTTGTATGACCTTTCTTCATACAATAATTGCAAGTTATAGATTTTGATGCTCTTTCAAAATTAGTCAATTTATGATACTTTGTTTTTGAGAAAGCCTATTTGATTCTTCTGTTTTGGTGGTACAAAACTTTGTTTTTCCAAAAGATTTTGCTCCATATTTGTAACCCAAACCAGAAGTATCTCCAGCATACTTTTGTACACTTAGCATTTGATTTAAACTACATTTTCCTCTATAGAGTCTTTTCAAAAGATCAACTAAGAATTTTCAGAAAGTAAAAACATGTATTTTTCACCTTGACTCATTTTGTAATCATCAAAATCTTTTTGTAAAGTATTCCATTTATCTACACTTGATGAAGAGGAGGCGCATGCACATGCATTCATTTTGTAGCTTGAAACAAGTTTTTCATTTGCTTATTTCAAGTTACAAAGTTCAGATTGCAATGGTGCAATTTTGGTAATATACCATTTAAGATTACTTTTCAGCCTATTGTTGGATTGTGCAAGTTTTTGGGCCTCTTCATGCATTTAATGGAAAGCATCAATAACTTGATCATATTCAGAATTTACCTCTGAATCAGCAGTTGAGAAATCTTCATCTTCACTAATTGTGGAAGTGAAACAAACATTTGCTTCTTCATTCTCACTTGTTGATCCAGAAATTGTTGAATCATTTTCTTCCCATGATATGTATGTCTTCCTTTGCTTCACTTATTTCTTTGTCTTTTTCTCACCTAATTACTTCTTCAAAACAATTGGACATTCAAATTTAATGTGGCCAAGCTTACCACATTCGAAACAAGTGAAGTTGGTGTTGTTGGTTTTGTTATTGTTGTTGTTGCTGTCATTTTTTCTGTTAAAATTTGACAACTTTTTGTTTTTGTACCTCATGAACTTGCTGAATTTCTTCACTATTAGGTTCATATGTTTATTACTTTCATCTTTGCTTGAGTCTTCTTCCTTTTCCACATTAGATGATGCAGTTTTCAAGGCTATACTCTAGTGTTTCTTCTCTGCATCCTCTGCATGTGTCAGCTGTGACATTTCAAATTTATACTCAAGAAGCTTACCAAAAAGTGCAGCCATGGACATTCGAAAACAATAGGAACACCCACAATAACCAAGAGAGGGGTGAATTGGTTTAAACATGGCCTTTTAAAATTTATTTATAAAATCAGAGTTAAAGGATATTAATCACTTTTAAACCAAGAATGCTCCTAATCAATCAAACCACTTAGCCCAAGAAATCAATTGCTTAAAACAGGACTTGTTGAGTAATAATAATAATACCAAGAACAAATGAACAAGATAACTAGTAGACATTAAGGAATAGAAAATCAACAAAATAATTTATACTAGTTCACTTCTCAAGAGAAGCTACATCCAGTTTCTTCTAATCAACACTAGATTAGAGTTCCACTATTATAAATTTCAGTTCTTACAAGCTTTACAACAATCGCTCTTTATCAACCCTAGACAAAGAATAGAAATCTAAAACCCTATTAGACTCCCAGTGATCAAGAACCAGAGAACACTACTCTGTTCTTCTCCTAGAGAATACTACTCTAGCACAAGCTTCAAAGAACTGTTTACAATAGCTTCAAATAACCAAAAATACAAAAACGAATTTACAATTAGAGAAAATGGAGAGAAACAACCTAATGATCCAATGACTATGAATGCATGTAGTTTACCAATCAGAGTTGAATTGCAGAAAATGATTTCAAAACATGCTCTCCAAAACTTCTTTGAAAACTCTTGCCCAAGAAATCATTCAAAAATCCATGAAGATTAAAGAGTGGGACAAGAACTTAGTTAACCCAGAAAATCACTTTCTGACTTTGAGAAGGCTTGTATATATTCAGAAAATTTGAAGTATTCAAGTTACTTAATCAGATAAGCCTTCATTCTATTTATAACAGCTTTTTGTAACAAACTATAATCGATTAAAACGCGCCAAATAATCGATTAAAATGGCTTATGTAATCGATTAAATTGTCACTTAATCGATTAAAGTGTTCTTAGCTTCATCCTGGGTTTTACAACGAACAGAATAATTGATTAAACCGAGTTGTAATTGATTAAAGTAGTGAAGTTCATTGTGAAGCAAGCTTGTGTAATCGATTACAATTTTTGGTAATCGATTAAAGCAGTGAGGCTTGCTTTTTTTTACTATGTAATCGATTAAAAGAGTTATGTAATCAATTAAAATGTTCATGATGGCTTTTCCGGATTTAAAATGAAGCAAATAATTGATTAAACCATGTGTAATAGATTAAAGCAGTAAGATTACATTTTTCCAAAAACATTAACCATGACTTATTGATCTTTTAAAAACATGAATAGCTTTGATATTTTAATGAAAACATGTAAATATGATTATGTGCATGTAATTCAAGGATCAAAAGATTGGTCTCTCATACACTTAATTTGAATTACAATCTTCAAGGCATGTGAAAAGCTCAAAACATTCTTCTAAGGCACAAGCTTCATCTTCTTGTTGCTCCCCCTATATCCAACAATCTCCCTCTTTTTGGTTTTGAACATGCCAAATATTGATTGAACATATGTTTAATTGTTGGAAGTGCTTTGAGGGATGAAAGATAGAAGTGTTAAGAGATATACTTATATAAACATGATCATTTACTTGCATTTAAGTTTTCTCCCGCTGACTTAGGTACATGCAATACATGTAACATACAATTATTTCAATAATTTCTCCCCCAAAAATTATTACAATTATTTCTCCACCTATTCGACTTATCAAAGACAAAAACAAAAAAAAATGATTGTAGTATGAACAAGGAGAGTGATAGAAACAATAAAGCATCCATCTTTTGAATCATGAGTGATTCAAAAGGACTGTAAGATGGTTTAGCAGAGCCTTCATCTTCTGCTACTTCATTAGCTTCTTCTTCATATCCAGCAGCAGGGAGTTGTTGTCCAGCCATTTGCCATCCATAGGGAGTCTTGACCATCCCAAGCTTGGTAAGATGTTTCTCTCTGATGTGGCTATTGCTGGAATTTGTGTTGTCAACAACCTCATTAGAGACATCTACATTGAAGTAGCCAATGAATCTAGACACTAAAACAACATAGGGAAAAGGATAATTCATCAATCTTTTGGATTTAAGCATGATTTCCTTAAGGATGAGGATCCAGTTCATCTGAATGGAATTTTTCAGACCATACACAAGTTGTATGTCATCATCTGTGGCTTAGGCATGATTTGTGGACCTAGGTGTCAAGATGTATGTGATGATGTAGTGAATAAGTCTATCTTCATGGATCATGGGGGCAGTACTTAGCCTAAGCTTTAGTCTCATTTGAGGATCAAAAAGCATCCCCCTATAGGTTTCTATCCTATTATAACCTCCAACCTCTTCTTCAAATTTCCTTTCACCATCAAAGGAAATACCAGCAACAGCTTCCCAGACTTCAGGAGTGATTTCCATGGCCACTCCATTGACTTGAGACAAGATAGTCCCATCCATGGAAGTCTTAGCACAGGTGTAGAATACCTTCACTATTTCAGGGTAAAAAGTACCCTTCATCTCAACAAACTTTTTCAATTCCTGGGCTTTAATTATAGCTGGGAATTAAAAACCTTCTCTAATAAACTAGTCAAGGTCAAGGTGTTTGGGAGGGCAAATGAGTTTAGTTGCATTGAATTGTAGATAGTTCATTTTCTCACGCTCACTAGGAAACCAATGGTCCAACCTATTTACTGTAGGGTTAGAGGTTTCACCAGTCTTTCTCTTAGAGGTTTTGGTTCTTTTAGGAGCAGACATAATGAATATGTGAGGAAAGAGTATCTAGACAGAGTTTCTAGACTCAGAAGAAGAAAAACACAGTAGAGCTTAAGGTTGAAGATGATAATGGTGTGATTTCTTCCTTTAACATAGGCTGTATTTATAGAAGACTTTGAGCTCCAAAGTTTAAATTTGAAATAAGTAACAGTGATTTCGAATTAACCCACTAACATTAAAGCACAAAAGATTCAAATTTTGAATTTATTGGCAGTTGGGCAGTTTAAATTTCCAAGAAATCTTGCAGATATTTTGCAGTAACTCCATGAATAATTGATTACGAGCTTATGTAATTGATTAATTCGTAGGCAAAAGCGGGTCTACAAGGACTGTAATCGATTAATTTGAAAGCATAATCAATTAATCCAGTGAGTGATGTAATTCAGGAAGATGAAGCGTAATCGATTACAAAACTTAGTAATCGATTATTCCGATCCATGTCCGCAAATTCCAGCACCTCCTCTGAGCCTGGTGGAACCCGGCTAGTTTTATATGAACCCAGGGACCCCGATCGTTTTATATCAATCCGGGAAACCGGTAGGCTTTTAGAACCCGGTAGGTCCTTGGAACCCAGCCTCCCTTCCACTACCACCACCAATTCCAATGTGTTTACACGAATCCAAACGACTGGTTCATAAGAACCTCGGAACCCATATGGTTTTGGAACCCAGCCCGGGTGGACTGCAATGTTATTAAATCTGGGAACCCGGCAAGTTGTATATGAACCCAGCGTAACCCGGCACCGGGTTGTACAAAAAAAATGAAATGAAATGTTTGAAAAGATTTTTCACCTTGCGTAATCGATTAATTCGAAGGTGTAATCAATTATTCCCGTGAAATTCATTTTCTGGAATCTTTTTTATGAAGAATAATCGATTATCCTGGTTGTGTAATTGATTACATAAGCACAAATTTCATTCTAAACAGTTTTTCAAGTTCATTTAATCGATTAATACGTGCCTTAATCGATTATTCCAGTAAGAATATTAGTATGAACAATATTTATGCAGCACATTTTTTGAATTTTGAAGCACATGTGATGATTAGTCAAGTAAGATGCTATTTCAAATAGATAAGCACATAACAAGCATGCTAGCAAATGTTAGACTCATTAAGGATACCAAGCATGTTTCTAAGAGTATAGAATCTATCTCTAGCCAAAGGTTTAATGAATATATCAGCCAATTGATTATGAGTATCAATGAAGTCAATTTTGATGCTACCTTTTTGGATGTGATCTCTAAGGAAATGATGTTTTATTTCAATGTGTTTGGTCCTTGAGTGCATTATTGGATTCTTGGAAATGTTAATGGCACTTGTGTTGTCACACAACAGGGGTATTTCTTTTAGTTCTACACCAAAATCTTGCAATTGTTGCTTTAACCAAAGGTTTTGAGCACAACAACTTCCAGCAAAGATGTACTCAACTTCAGTTGTTGATAAAGCAACACAAGATTGCTTCTTGCAATGCCATGAGATTAGTGAAGTACCTAGTAGGTGACAAGTTCCACTAGTGCTTTTTCTATCCAATTTGCACCCTGCAAAGTCAGAATCAGAATATCCAACTAAATTAAGTGATGCACTTTTAGGATACCAAAGACCAAATTTTTGTGTTGTTTTTGAGATATTTGAGGATTCTTTTGACTGCAATAAGGTGTGATTCTTTGGGATTTGCTTGATATCTTGCACACAAACACACACTCAACATAATATCTGGTCTACTAGCAGTCAAATACGGTAAAGATCCAATCATTCCTCTAAATTTTGACTCATTAACCTTCTTTCCTTTTTCATCTGAATCAAGATAAGTTGATGTTGCCATTGGAGTTGCAACATCTTTGCTTTTCTCCATTTCAAACTTTTTGATCACTTCAAGACAATACTTGGTTTGATTTAGAAATGTCCCATTCTTCATTTGCTTCACTTGAAGTCCAAGAAAGAATGTTAATTCTCCCATCATTGACATTTCAAACTCATTCTGCATAGAGATAGAAAATTCTTTGCACAATAATTGATTAGTTGAACCAAAAATTATATCATCAACATATACTTGAACCAATAAGATATCATTGCTTTGCCTTTTGATGAACAAGGTTTTATCAACATGTCCTCTTGTGAAAGATTGTTCAAGCAGAAATTTGCTTAATCTTTCATACCAAGACCTTGGAGCTTGTTTTAAACCATAAAGAGCTTTCTTAAGTTTGTAAACATGGTTTGGATATTTGAAATCAGCAAAACCAGGAGGTTGCTCCACATAGATTTCCTCCTCAATATATCCATTTAAGAAAGCACTTTTAACATCCATTTGAAAAAGTTTAAAATCCATTAAACATGGATATGCAAGTAATAATCTAATGGCTTCCAATCTTGCAACTAGTGCATAGGTTTGCTCATAGTCAATGCCTTCCTCTTGGTTGTAACCTTTTGCAACCAATCTAGCTTTGTTTCTGACTATGATTCCACTCTCATCAAGTTTGTTTCTAAAAACCCATTTAGTGCCAATAGGCTTGAGAGAAGAAGGTCTAGGAACAAGTTCCCAAACTTCATTTCTCTTAAATTGATTCAGTTCATCATGCATAGCATGCATCCAATGTTCATCAATTAAGGCTTCAGCAATATTCTTAGGTTCTATTTGTGAAACAAAAGCCATATTACAGCAGAGATTTCTCAATCATGATCTAGTATATACTCCCTTTGAAACTTCACCAATTATATTGTCAAGGGAAAAACCTCTTGTAGTTCTCCAATCTTTTGGCTCTTGGTCTGGTGTTGATTGTTTTGTTTCAACAACTGGTTCTTCCTTTTCTTTATCCATTGATCCATTAAGTTGAATGAACTCCTCCATAGGACCTACATCAATATCACACTTCTTTTCCTCTTTAGAGGGATTAGATTCATCATAAATAACATGAACTAATTCTTCCATGCATAAGGTTCTTTTATTGAAAACTCTATATGCTTTGCTATGTAATGAATATCCAAGGAAGATGGCTTCATCAGCTTTAGCATCAAATTTTCCAAGTGATTTTTTACCATTATTCAAGATAAAACACTTGCAGTCAAATGCTCTTAAATGTGAAATGTTTGGTTTTCTACCTTTGTATAGTTCATAAGGAGTTTTCTTTAAAATAGGCCTTATTAGTAATCTATTCAAAGTGTAGCAAATTGTACTTACAGCATCAGCCCAAAAATGTTTAGGCAAATTTGTCTTATTAAGAAGAGTTCTTGCACCTTCTTCAAGGGATCTATTTTTCCTCTCCACGACACCATTTTACTGGGGTGTTTTTGGAGCTGAAAAATTGTGGTTAATTCCATTTTCTTCACAGAATTTTTCAAAATGTTCATTTTGGAATTCTCCACCATGATCACTTATTATTGAGATAATTTTGCTTCCCTTTTCATTTTGAGCAAGTTTGGCCAATTTTCTAAAAGCATTGAAAGCATCACTCTTGGATTTCAAAAACAAAGTCCATGTGAACCTAGAGTAATCATCAACAATGACAAGCCCATAGAAATTACCTCCTAAACTCATAGTTCTTGAAGGACCAAATAAATCTATGTGAAGTAATTCAAGGGGTCTTGATGTAGAAACAACATTTTTACTTTGAAAGAATTTTTTGTTTGTTTCCCCTTTTGACAAGCATCACATAATTTGTCCTTTTCAACCTTGAGTTTGGGTAAGCCGGTGACTAAATCCTTTTTAATTAACTTGTTCATATGATGCATGTTAATGTGACTTGCCCTTCTATGCCATAGCCAAGATTCATCAATTTTACTTATTAGGCAAGAAGTGTTGTGAAAGAATGCATGATCTATGGAGAGTAAATAGATATTACCTTTTCTTTTACCTATATGAATCACCTCACCATTTTACCCATCACATATCATGCAACAATTGTCATTAAATGACACTTTGAACCTTTTATCACAAAGTTGGCTTATACTTAGGAGATTATGCTTTAAACCTTCTACATAAAGCACATTTCTGATTTTGGTTTTAAAGCTGTCTGCTATATTTCCTTCACCAATTGTCTTCCCTTTGTTGTTGTCTCCATAGCTGACAAATCCACCATCTTTAAGAGTCAATTTTCTGAGCATTGACATGTCACCAGTCATATGTCTTGAGCATCCACTGTCAAGATACCATAATGATGATCTAGCTCTTAGACATACTTGCAAAATTCAAATCAATTTACAAAGGAAGGTACCCAATTGAGGTTGGGTCCATACGGGTTAGCTATTTTCTTTTTATTTGGCACCCAAATGCATTCTCCATTTGGCACATAGAATCTCCTAGCATAGCATCTATTAGATGTGTGACCTTTCTTCATACAATAGTTACAAGTTACAATTTTTGATGCTTTTTCAAAATAAGTCATGTGATTAAACCTTGGTCTTGAAACAACTTTTTGATATTTCTATTTTGGAGGCACAAACTTGGTTTTTCCATAAGGCTTTGATCCATGTTTGTAACCCAATCCAGAAGTATCTCCATCATATTTTTGAAAGAAAAGGGCCTTGAAGCCCGAAGGCATGTGAGAAAAACAAAATTTTTAAAGCGGAAACACACATACCACACAAGAATCATTCTTTAGGACATAGATGTTACCTTGTTTATATTCAAAATTTGATGATCAAGGATAGGCTTGAAGATACAAGCCCTCTAATGTTGATCCACACCACTTCTTGTCAAGACTCAAGAACACTTCTTGAAGGCTACCAACAAACACCAAAGGAGGCAGGCTAGGCACACCAATGGAGAGGAAGAAGGTTATGTTTTAACGTGTTTTTACTTATCTAAGAGGCTCACCAATAGATGATATTGGTGGCTGAATTTTCAGCCAACACTCACACAAAGGGGCATGTGAAAATAGAGGAAAGTAGATTAGGGTTTTTCCAACACACTTTATAGAAGAGTTTGAGTCAGATTTTTAACCAAAAAATCTGATCATGAAGCATCCCACACGTGAAGATAAGATAGAGTTGTTGCATTTCAAAATTTCCAACAACCTCCTATCTTATCTTCCTAAGACCAAGTCAATTCACTCTCAAACCAGAATTATTTTCTTGGGTAACTTTGTCTTTCCTCTTACCTTTCCTTATTCCCCCATATTCCATGGTCTTGGTTTTAATTCTTTCATCCTCCAATCTCAAGTAGGGTGGTCAAGGAATATGTTTCAATTGTCAGGTGTATGAATAAAAAGGTTTAGGCTCAAAAGGGTTGACAATGGAAGATTGAAGGTGAGTCAATTTGGCCCTGACTTAAAAGAATAGACTGCCTTAATCATATTAGAATATACATGCATCCAGAGAAACAAATCAAGTTCTAGAGTACTTACCAAGGTGAGGCCTCTCTAAAAGAATTTTGTACTGTATGGCTTAATCCTCACAGGTTATGGACTCAAGTTAGCCTATGTTAACTTCATATCAAGCGTCATTTCAACTTCAACATGAATATCAATATACAAATAATCATAATTCAATCATGCTTCATGCAATCCATGCCATATTTCATCTCACTCAAGCTTCCTAACAGAAATTTCTAATTCATCACTGACTTCACAATTTTACTTCTGAGATGTATAAAATAAGCTTCTAACACGTTATTCAAAAAATTTAAACTCTAAACGACTAAACTTTAAACTTATAAATTTTAGCAAAACACATAAATTTTCTGTTAGACATCTTTTCTCTCTTGAATGTGATTCGTCAAATAAATAATGCGTATGCGCTCATTCCCAGATTTAGAAAATTGTTGTCCCCAGCAACAACTAACAAGGATTGTGTGCTCAATCACGTAATCATTATTTGAAGAATCGCAACCAAAACGAAACATTGATCCGTACAGAAGACATTCACATCAAATTATTCATGCATCAATTATCACGAATGTATCAAGTATATAAATGTGTACTGTAGTAATGTAAATGTTATGGAAAATGAAAAACAAGAAACAGAAAATCAAAAACAGTAAAATCAAAAAGAATCCTGTGAATCACTCCTCGCCCTCTATCGTCTCGTCCTTAGCAGCCTGAGATGGACCAGGGTGGTCTGCTGCTGGCTCTGCAGGGCTGGAGGGTCCTGGAGGAGTCTGAGCTGCTGGTGGCTGGACTGGAGATGGAGCAGCTGGAGCAAAATGATACTGATATGCTGAGAAATTTATGCTCCGCTCCCTACATAAATCTTCAATCAGCCTGACCTGATACTCCAGCAGGCGAGTCTGGTGCTCTATCAGGGCTCGCAAAGAAATCTGCTGCTGGGGGTCATACTCTGGGATAGGTATCCATTGTGCAGACTACTGAGATGGAGGAGACTGAGGTGGATCATGCTCCTGTGCAGGTGCTTCTGGGCCCAGTGATGGAGGAGGCTGATCTAATGGTGCTCCACGAGGACTGTGAGCTGCTAATTCCTCTGGAGAGAGCTTCGAAGCTCGAATCAACTGCTCCTCTGTTGCGCTCTCCATCGCATCTGTGTATGTCTTTAGAGTCATGACGGAGGCGGTCCTGATATCCATGGGCTTGTCGTCTGGGATCTGAACTCCAGCACGACAGCAGAGATGAAGAATGAGAGAGGGATGAGCGAGTCAGGACTTACTGCTAGCATCCTGAATCATGTGGAGAATCCTTTTAGAAAGGATATAGGAGATGTTGAGATTCTCCTCCCCACGTAACACATATAAAAGAGTAGCCCGCTCCAGATTCACATCAGTCATATTCGTAGAAGGGATGACTGTGTGGTTAATGAATTGGTGCCAGAAAGCTGCGTCTCCTACTAAGTCATGTTTCCTCAGCTTCTCTGGCACATAATCGAGACTCGGCTTGGTCTTCCAAGCTGTGTATAGCCCAGTGATCCCATATCGGATCTGATCAGCTAGCTGGGGCATCTCGTCTCTGTATAGCTTGGTGAAGACATCGGGCTGCATGCTGAGAAAGATGTGGCCAAACTCCCAGCGGGAGAAAGGGGAGTAAGTAGTGTCCAAGAACTTCTCTATGGTTTCGTCGTCAAATGGGACCTGGACACCCCTCACCCAACTAAGTCGCCTCTCTGCCACTGTCGCTGGGTCGACATTAGCCAGAAACTCCTTTAGAATTGAACTGGAGCTCGGCTCGGGGAAGCTGACTAGTCTCTCTCATCTCCGTCGGGTAATAACCTCTCTGACCGGAGAGTCTTCCGGAAGCAATTCCCACATAATTTTCTTCTCCGGAATGATCTTCTTGGGTAAATACCAAGAGTCAAACCGCTCCTGGCACTCCAACGTGCGGAATCTAGCTTCATCAAACTGAGTAACCTGGGCCCTCTTGCTACTAGAGGCCTTAGGTGCTTTCCTCTTCCTCAGGTACTGGATTTGCTAATTCCCAGATTTAGGCTCTGCAAGTCACTAACATATACAATCAGATCAAGTAATTCAGGAGGCAATTGGAATCAGCCATTTTCAACTTTGTACACAGTCAATAATGCTTAGATTGATTTCAGAAAGGCAATATCATGCAAATGTATTCAATATATGAGCTATATGTATCTGAAAATACTAATTTGTTCACCATGTAAATCATTAACAAATACAAATGCCAACCAATTAATCACGACAATCATGTCAAGCAACAAAATATATACTTCAGTTTCACTAAACTCATGCTTCATAAATAGCATTCCAAGTCAGTATTCGAATGAGCATAGGAAGTTCAGATCAATCACAAATTCCTAGATTTTAAAGTTGAGATCATCAAAACACAATCAAACTAATATAACCCAGCATCCCAAATTCAGCATTATTAGGTTGCATGAAAACAACGACTTGAAGATTTCCACATTACCAATTCATCTCAACTAAAGTAGTGTTAAAGCAGCATTCACACTGAAGGTTCATGTTTACAATTTCTTCAAGTCAATGTTCAATAAGCATAAGTTCAATTCAACTAGATTTAGGATAACTAATTGATCGCAGGTATTTCTGGACTCAGAGATAACCAATCAATGTCAATCACCCTTAATTGCCAATGTGTGTATGTTGGATTCCCAGATTTACATTGCACACCATGTTAGATGAATACAATAAGGTTGAACATGATTCACAGTAGTAGCTTAGAACCTATGCTCAAAATATTAGCAATCATACTCAACTCTCTTATATTAAGGAAATCAGATTAGCACAGGTAATTCTAATATGAGGAAGCACAGTCATGAACAATTTCTTTATAGAAATGTGAGACTTAATCACTATTCCTGTTTAATATGCTAGGAGTATCAATTCCATTCATCTGGATGTTAGTTAACAATTTGCATTCAACTCCAATGAAAAGCTTCCTAACCAATATCAACTTAAGCACTACAAGCATCAAATATCATGTCAAGCAATTCCAAATTAAGTGAATCATCAGATGATAACCCAATCAGCATGTACACAGTAATATAGCATTCATGTAATCTATCCTTAACTCACTTGTGTCTGAAAAAGAAACAACACTCACCAAGCACAGGTATGCATATTAAAAGTAAAATTGCTGAACAATATATGAGTTGTATCAAAAATCTAAGGAAAATATTACACATTCAACTTCCCAGTCCACTTAAACAGCATATGACAACTATTGCTAGTGGGAGCAATCCCCAATCCTAGTCATATTGTACTGCCTTTAATCTCAAGCAAAATGATTCAAACAATCGAACATAGAAAACCAATATTCAACCACAGATAATATATCAAAATGCATTTCAGTCCAATGGTTATCATAATGCATGATTACTAAGCCTACATGTTCTTGCTACCAATCACACCATTATATCAGAATCTTAGTTTTGGTCAATATCAAACAACATGTAACAGAAATCATTCCATAAGTTAAAGAAGAAACTACATCATTGGTGCCAAGCTTAATCTAATGGAACCAAGCATCAAACATCATCAAGAATCGCTATGGAAAACATAACACAACCCAACTCAAGCAACTAAGGCAATACCCTAACTGTTAAACTACTGACTCAAGCATTGCAGAGGAATATGATTCAGGAATCAAATCAAACATAACATATACAAAACTGGCGCGACTCGCGCTCATTCCCGCGCTAATTGCGTGGCATTGCGATTCCACCATTGGAGTTCTGCAACTCAGGTGCTCAGACTCCATTCTTGTGCCTTCTATATGCAATGTACATTCATAGGGTTAGAACACTAACCTTATCACCTGCCATTGATGTGAGTAGAATGAAGAAGACTGGAATGCACCAAGAATTTGAAGTTCTTCAGAATTGGGGGAATGAAGATGATGGTTGTGGAATTTGAGAACCTAGAATGGAGGTTTTAAAGGCTTGGTAATAGTTGAACCTTGAATGGAATTGAGGGGATTGAATGTGAGTAAGGTAATTGGGAGAAATTTAGGGAGGAGGACAAAGGGGCGCGAATTGGGTTTCTGAAAACCCTTTTTAAAAACTGAACTGATGGTCTCGCACGGATCGCGCCACATACGGCGCTAACTGCGTGGATGAATAAAACAGGGACAATTGGTTCGAAATTGTGGCGCGACTCGCGCCATGATCCACACGATTAGTGTGAAATGATGCAGAAGGATCCTCTGGTTTCGAACAACTGACGCAATTAGCGCCAGGTTTCACGCGATCAGCGTGAAGACTTGAATCAAGACCCTTAGATTCGAATAGATGGCGCGAATAGCGCCACAGCTCACGCTATTAGCGTGAAAGCACTAATTTTGTCCCCTAGGTTCGAATAAGTGGCACGATTAGCGTGGGATTCCACGGGATCAGCGCCATAGATGAAGTTGTGACCTTTGGATTTGCACAACTGGCGCGATTAGCACCAGGTCTCACGCTGTTAGCGTGGATGTTGTAATTGAGGCTTGGTTGATTTTAATTAGTGGCGCGATTCGCGCCATTCTCCACGTGAATTGCGTGAGATATTTGAGTGCTCTACAATGCTTTTTATCAATTTTAAATCCTAAGCTAAGCCAATTGTACACATAACAACCTAAAATAGAAGAGCTAAAATGCAAATTAACACTAAAAAATAAACCATGCAGTTAACTAATTAACAGTAATAAAAAATAATTGAATGCTTATAACTAGGCAGAAAATACTAACTGAATTAAAAACTTGCAGAAATTGAAATTAACAAAATTAAATGCTTGGATTGCCTTCCAAGTAGCGCTTGTTTAACGTCATGAGCTTGACGGACAACTGTCAGTCATCCAATGAATTTAGTGGAATGAAAATTGCATTCCTATCCACTTCCCCTCCAAAATAAGGCTTCAATCTACATCCATTCACTTTGAATGACCTGTCATTATCTAAGGGAGAAATTTCTACTGTTCCATAAGGGTAAACTTTGCACACTAAAAATGGACCGGACCAACTGGATTTTAACTTACCTGGAAACAGTCTCAGGTGAGAATTATAAAGCAAAACCTATTGTCCTGGTTCAAATTCTTTGGGGCGAATCTTGTTGTCATGCCACTTCTTTGTTTTCTCTTTATATATCCTGGCACTCTCATAGGCAGCTAACCTGAACTCATCTAACTCATTTAATTGCAACAAACGTTTTTCATTAGATTTAGAGAGTTCAAAATTTAAGAATTTAGTTGCCCACAAAGCTTTATGTTCTAACTCAATTGGAAGATGGCAGGACTTACCGTACACAAGTTGAAATAGAGACATACCTATAGGTTTTTTAAATGTAGTCCGGTATGCCCACAATGCATCATCTAGCTTCTTAGCTCAATCTTTCCTAGAATTTCCAACAGTCTTTTCTAAAATTCTAGTAAGTTCTTGGTTAGAAATTTCTACCTGACCACTAGTTTGAGGATGATATGGTGTGGAAACTCTGTGGTTGACTCCATATTTGGCAAGTAAGCTATCGAAATGTTTATGCAAAAGTGGGTACCTCCATCACTGATTATGGCTCTCGGCACTCCAAAGCGGCTAAAGATATTCTTCCACAAGAATGAAATCACCACCTTCACATCATTGGTTGGCAAAGCGACAACTTCCACCCATTTAGACACATAGTTTACTGCAACCAAGATATATTGATTGGAATATGATTTAGGGAAAGGTCCCATAAAATCAATCCCCCATACATCAAACAGCTAAACTTCTTGGATGTTGTTCAGTGGCATCTCATCTTTATGAGAAATATTTCCCGTCCTCTGACAATTATCACATTTTTCCACAAAATCTCTTGCATCCTTGAATAATGTTGGCCAATAATAACCGCACTACAAGACTTTTTGTGTTATTCTATTCCCTCCAAAGTGACCTCCATAATCTGAAGCATGGCAATGCCAAAGGATTTTAGGTGCCTCAGACTCAGTTACACATCTGTGAATTACCCCATCAGTACATTGAAAATAAAGAAAAGGGTTGTCCCACAAATACCTCTTTGAATCATGGAGAAACTTCTTTTTCTGTTGCCAATTTAATTCTTCAGGTATTACATCTATAGCTTTGTAGTTAGCCATATCTACAAACCATGGGCTAACTTGGATTGCCATCACTCCTTCATTAGGAAAATACTCATTGATTTCTACTTCTGGGCCATCTTGTAACTTCTTGTCTTGAATTCTTGACAAGTGATCAGCTACCTTGTTTTCCACTCTAGCTTTATCTTTGATTTCTAAATCGAACTCCTGAAACAAAAGCATCCAACGCAGCAAGCGTCGCTTTGCGTCTTGCTTATTCATTAAGAATTTAAGAGCTACATGGTCAGTGTAAACAATCACTTTAGAACCAATCAAGTAGGGCCTAAATTTGTCTAAAGCATATACTACTGCTAGCATTTCTTTTTCAGTAGTGGCATAATTGATTTGTGCCTCATTCAAAATTTTACTAGCATAGTATATTACATGTAAACGCTTTTCTTTCCTCTGTCCTAAAACAGCACCTATTGCATAAGCACTAGCATCACACATAAGTTCAAATGGTAAAGTCCAATCAGGGGCTATTAAAACAGGTGCAGTAGTAAGTTTCTTTTTCAGTATGTTAAATGCATCCAGACAAGCTTTATCAAAACAAAAGTCTACTCCCTTTTCAGTCAATTGGCTGAGAGGTTTTGCAATTTTGGAGAAGTCTTGAATAAACCTCCTGTAAAACCCTGCATGGCCTAGAAAACTTCTCACACCATTAACATTAATAGGAGGAGGTAATTTTTCTATCAATAATAATTTAGCTCTATCAACCTCTATTCCCATTTCAGAAACTTTATGTCCTGAGACAATTCCTTCGCAAACCATGAAATGACATTTTTCCCAGTTTAAAACTAAATTTGTCTCTTGACATCTTTTTAAAACCTTAGCTAAGTTAGCTAAACATGAATCAAAGCAAGACCCAAAAATAGAAAAGTCATTCATAAATACTTCTAAACCATTTTCAACCATGTCAAAAAAAATGGAAAGCATGCACCTTTGAAATGTTGCAGGTGCATTGCATAGGCCGAAAGACATTCTTCTATATGCAAACACTCCAAAAGGACAAGTGAAGGTTGTCTTTTCTTGATCTTCGGGTGCTACTGGGATTTGATTATACCCGAAATATCCATCTAAAAAGCAGTAATAATCATTGATATGCGCCTAGCCTATAAGATTTCCTAAGCTTTTAGAAGCAAGAATTGAGCATTAAGCATGGATAATTGCCCTTTTTGTGTTATGATTTGAGCTAATGTGATAAATTGCCAGGAAATCAATTAAAGGTGCCAAGATTAAGCAAAAATCAGAAGAAAAGAACCAAGTTTGGAAGAATACTCTGGCGCCATCAGCGCCAGACATGGCGCCACCAGCGCCAAGAACACTGGAAGCCAGCGCCATCCATGCCACAACAGCGCCAAAGGCGCCATTAGCTCTGAAACCTGGCACCATTAGCGCCAGGATGGCGCCAAGAGCGCCATTATCACTGTCATCTGGCGCCAAGAGTGCCAAGTTGGCGCCATCAACACCATTCGTTCTGCAAGTTGGCACCAAGTTCGCACCATCAGCGCCACAGGTCGACAGAAGCTCTGTAATTAAAGCTGTCAAGGGCAAAACAGGGACTTCACAAGCTGGGTTATAAATACTGAATCCTCAGCATTGAATGCAGGACTTCTTGGAGGGAAACAACACAAAATAGGTTTTAGAAAGCTTGGGTGCCTTAGCTAGGGTTGAAGGGAGTTGGAGGCTCAAGTGGAGGTTCTTCTCCATCTTCTTCTCCTTGCACTTCAGCTGGGTATGCCATTTTTTGTAACACAGCCACCCACAATGAGGTTTGGCTGATTTTATATTGTAGTAAGGGCTAAGCACTGAATGTAACCTCTTTTGGATTGTATTGGATGTTATTCTTCATTTATATCAAGTTACTTCACTTTACTTTGATTACATGTATGTTTCTATCTTGCTGGAACTGATCACTCTAGTTGGGTATTGAAAGCTAGAGTTTACAATAGGAATGTTGGGATTCTACGCTTGGACTTGGGTAAAGTGACAAGCTTTACATTGACTAGGGATAGAAGTGTATGCTTGCAATAATGCTTAACCTAACAGCTACCACTAAGGGATTAGGGTAATTACTTGGGTTAAAGGGTTAAGATCACTACGGGAGTAGGGCTTAGCTATTATTGTATGAAGATGCATGTTTAAGTGACTTCGGATAGATGAATATAGCAGATAATACATGTAAGAAGGTAGGAAGCATTTAGTGTGGTTTGCCCTAGCTACATTACTTCACATATCGTTATAACCTTATTTACTTGTTGATAATAGTTAATGCTTATAATTAGGTTTAATTTAATTGCTACACACATACAACAACAATTTCTTAAGTTTAATTGTCCTCCAATCTATTGATATTAATTATAATTTAATTGGTCAAACAATCCTCGTGGGAACGATATCTTTCTCATCACTTTATTACTTGTACGATCGGTATACTTGCCGAGAGCGCAACAATCATGCCCTGCTAATCTCTCAAGCATTTGGTGCATGAATGGAAGGGGAAAGTGATCTTTCCTAGTTGCATCATTCAGTCTTCTATAATCTACACACATCCTCCAACCTGTGATTGTTCTTGTGGGGATTAAGTCATTGTTGTCATTATGAATGACTGTCATCCAACCTTTCTTGGGGACGGTTTGAACTGGGCTTACCCATGCGGTGTCTGAAATTGGGTAAATCATAGCTGCATCTAACAACTTAACTACTTCTTTTCTTACCACTTCTTTCATAGTTGGGTTAAGTCTCCTCTGTGGTTGTCTTACTGGTTTCATATCATCTTCCATAAAAATTTTATGAGTACAAAAGGAGGGATGAATACCTTTCAAATCGGAGATGGACCAGCCTATAGCAGTTTTGTGTTCTTTAAGTACTTTCAGCAATTGTTCTTCCTCACAAAATTCCAGCCCTTTGTTGATAATGACTGGGTAGGTTTCTCCATCACCTAGAAACACATACTTCAAGGTCTCCGGTAATTCTTTCAGCTCCACTTTTGGTGCTCTAACTGGGATGTCATCTTCTTTCTTCTCCAGCACCTCCATGACTATTTCTGACTCTTCTTGTGTGGTTTCTTGGCTTCTAATTTCCAGCACTTCTTTAAGTTCTTCTTCTTCCTCTAAGTGACCTGCGCTAATCACATCATCCAAAACATCTAGCCTAAAACAATCATGTTCATTAGATGGATTTTTCATAGCATCAAAACATTAAAAGTAATGGACTCATCATCCATCCTAAGTTCTAGTTTACCTTTCTCTACATCTATTAAAGCCCTAGCAGTGGCTAAAAATGATCTACCTAAGAGAAGTGGTATTTCACTTTCACCATCCATGTCCAAAACTATAAAATCTGCAGGAAAAATTACTTTTACTAGAACATCTTCAATAACTCCTGTAGGCTTCCTTAAAGAGCGGTCTGCAAGTTGTAGAGAGACTCTTGTAGGTTTTAGTTCAATGATTCCCAAGGACCTGCAAACTGACAATGGCATTAAGTTTATACTTGCTCCCAGGTCACATAAAGCTTTTCCTACATTGATGTTCCCTATTGCAATTGGAATTTTAAAACTGCCTGGGTCTTTAAGCTTTGGTGGCAGCTTTCTTTGTATTATGGCACTGCACTCTTCAGTAAGTACAATAGTTTCACATTCCTGCAATTTATGTTTTCTAGACAACAGTTCTTTCATAAATGGAATGTTAATATGCAGTTTTTTAAACATTTCTAAGAACCTGGCAAACTGTTGCTTTTGTGCTTGTTGCTTGCTTTTTACTGGATAAGGGGGCTTCTCAAAGCGGGAGAAATCCATTGGCTTCTTAGGAGGTGCAGAATTTTTCTCTTGCTTTCTTGGAGATGCTTCTATATCTTATTCTGCATCCCTTATGGTGTTTTCTTCTTCAACTCCTTTTTGACTCATCGTTGGATTCTCTAGAGGTGTAATTACTTTTCCACTCCTAGTGGTTATTGCTTTCGCATGCTCCCTAGGGTTCACAATGGTGTCACTTGGAAACTGTCCTGGAGGCCTTTCAGCTAATTGTTTTGCCAATTGCCCAATTTGACTCTCAAGATTTCTAATGGAGGCATCTTGGTTTTTATGATGAGCTCTAGTCTCATTAATGAAGGCATTGGTGGCCTGGATATGCTCATTAGTTTTTTTAGACAGTTGCAACATAGCTTTTTCCAGCTCTGATGGTTCTTTGGGTGGAATAGGTGGAGGAGATTTATAATCTAATCCACCACCTTGGATTCTCCTCTGGAAATTATTCCCCATGGCATTGTTTTGATTTCTCTGGAAATTTTGTTGAAGTCTCTGATCATACCAAAGGCCATTCACCTGCACAGGGTCAGCTCCTACTAATATAGGACATTCATTAGATTCATGCTCACCTTGGCAATACTCACATGTGGCAGGTTGCATTCTTCTTGATGAGACTTGAGCTGCTGAGACTTGGAGTTTGTCAATTTTTGCATTTAATTTGGCTAGTTGCTGAGCCAATATTTTCTATTCAGCCAGCATTGCATCATTACTTCCTAGCTGGATGACTTCTCTTTTAGGCTGAATTAGGGTGCGTTCATTTTCATCACGAGCTAGAGAGTCAATCAATTCATATGTCTGAACTGCAGTTTTTGATCTTATGGAACCACCAGCTACAATATTAACAATAAGGCGTGATTCAGGTATCATTCCATTAAAGAAAATACGTACCTTTTTACCCACAGACATGTCATATTGTGGACACCTCCGAATCAGCTCTTGAAATCTATTCCATGCTGCACACAAAGTTTCCCTCTCATGTTGAGTGAAATTGGTGATTTCATTTACCAACCTATTATATTTATCCATTGAAAAGTATTGAGCGAAAATTTTTGCAACTAGTTCTTCCCAAGTGGTTATACTATTTGAGG
>QARZ01039192.1:25969-41072 GCA_013407115.1 Glycine latifolia
TAATTCATACGTCTGGACTGCAGTTTTCGATCTTATGGAACCACCAGTTGCAATATTAACAATAAGGCGTGATTCAGGTATCATTCCATTAAAGAAAATACGTACCTTTTTACCCACAGACATGTCATATTGTGGACACCTCCGAATCAGCTCTTGAAATCTATTCCATGCTGCACACAAAGTTTCCCTCTCATGTTGAGTGAAATTGGTGATTTCATTTACCAACCTATTATATTTATCCATTGAAAAGTATTGAGCGAAAATTTTTGCAACTAGTTCTTCCCAAGTGGTTATACTATTTGAGGTCTGTCTATCTAACCATCTAAGTGCCTTCCCTTTAACAGCAAAAGGAAATAACCTCAATCTTATAGCATCATCTGACACTCCTTGGTGTCTAATGGTATCACAGATTCTCAAAAATCTGTCAATGAAATCATGGAGACCTTCATTATCTTCCCCTCCAAACTGACTGTGTTCCACCAATGTAATCAATGAAGGATGAATATCAAAGTGATTTGCTTCAATTGGTGGTCTTACAATACTAGAGTTTGGTCTAGTGAACAATGGAGCCAGAATATCCTCTATTAGTTCATCTTCTGGTCGTGGCTGATTATTTCCTCGGTCATCCATTGTTGATTCCAATTCAGAGATTGAATCACAATCAGAATCTTCTGCTTCTCTTTCTCTTTCTTTGGTTAGTTTCCTGTTTCTTCTAATGGTTCTTTCTATTTCAGGATCGTACTGTAGATGATCAGGATTAACTAAACCTCGCATAAACTAAGAAAAGCAGTTTAGTAACAAAAGAAATTCTAATCTCAAGATATAAAGTTAATATAAAATTGGCTATTGCAATCCCCGGCAACGGCGCCAAAAACTTGTTGCGAACTCGGCAAGTGTACCGTTCGTTTCAAGTAATAAAGTGAGTAAGTCAAGTATCATCTCCACAGGGATTGAAAACCCTAATCCCTTAGTAATTTAACCCTTTGGTGAAATTAAAAACCCTAATCCCTTAGTGATTCCTTCTTAAACCAAGTATTTAGCAAACACATCCTGAAATTACTGCAACCACACATTTTTATCCCTAGGTAATGTATAAATTGTTGTTTTACTCATTTCAGAAACTAGAATCCCAATATCCCTATTGTGAATCCTAACCCTAAACATCTTAATAGAATGGCCAGTTCCAATTAAGAATAATGCAGTGAAGAACAGAATAAAACAAAGCAATTATGATAATTCTTATTAAAACCAATCAAGACATAGAGGAGTTCACATAGGTTCTTGGCTCAACCACAGTACAAGAATTTAGCCACGCATACTCAGAACTGGCATTACTTCCAAAACTAACATGTTCCTAGAGAGAAATTACCAGAGGAAAAGAAGAGATTACACAGAGTTGTTATTCTGCAATTCCCCAATGATTCCAATCTTCTCCCAAGGTTCTTCAATGGCTTCTTCTGCATAAAAGCTTCAAGAGGTCTAGCAAAAAGCTTATTCTTTTTGACCCAGAGGTCTCTTTTTATCTCCCATACGTTCTAGGTTTAAATCCAGTAATGAGGAACTATTCCCCAAGCTAAATCAGTGTCAAATCTTTTAAATCGGGAAATATCGAGCTTGTGGCGCGACTAGCGTGGAGTCCCACGCTGATCGCGTGGGTCATTCGAATTGAAGGCTTGAGTTTGATATCATGGCGCTACTCACGTGGATGGCCACGCTAATAGCGTGGCTTGTTCAAGCTGAGGGGTTGACCTTTGGTAGTCTCACGCTACTCGCGTGGATGTCCACGCTAATAGCGTGGTTAATTCGAGTTGGCAGTTTGGTTTTCAGCATCTGGCGCGATTGGCGTGGTAGTTGGCGCTACTAGCGCGGGCTCTTTGAACTGAACATTTGATCTTTATCCTCTGACGCTGATCGCGCGGGAGTCCACGCGATTAGCGTGGCTTGTTCGAGAGCACTAGCTTGCTCTTTTTGCTTCTTTTCCTCTCTTGTTGGTTCCTAAATGACAAAATAACTAAGAAATTAAATTAATATGCAATTAAGTAATCATTTACCAAATCCTAATCTAATTTACTCAGTCTTAAACAACTTATTAATCAATTAATCCTAAAAACGACTATATGATGGAAGCATATCAACATCAAACCAGAATTGTCTTCTTGGGTAACTTTGTCTTTCCTCTTACCCTTTTCTTTCCTTTCCTATGGACATTCATTTCTCTCTTTTTCCATATCTAGTAGATTTAAAAAAAAAACAATGCCTTTATCATATCAACCATGCAAATATTATAGAGAAACAAGTCAAGTTCTAGAGTATTATTCACAGTGAGGTCACTCTGAAAAGAAAATTTTCTGTATATAGGCTCAATCCTCACAAGCTATGGTATCAAGCTTGATTCTTTTGATTTCCTATCAAGTATCCTATTCTTGTTCATAATGTACTTCAATCACAAAAATTAACCTAGTTTTAATCATGTACTATGCAAATCTATACTCTAGTTATCTCATATATATTTCCAAAACAATCATCATTCAATCCAATTTATCACTGCATAAGCAATTCCAAATCTGAAAATTAGCATAACATGCTATAACATTTTATTTACCTAATTCTAAAAAAAACTAATTTCTAACTTAATTCTAATTTACTCTCAAAAATTTTTTTTATTATTTTCTAATTAACTTCTAATTTATTCTAAATTCTGTTAAACATCAATTGTTTCTTCAAGTATGATTTTTCAAAAATAACGCATATGCATTCCCCATTCCCAGATTTTAAACATTGATGTCCCCAGCAATAAATTTTCATTCTAAGGGAAACACATATCTGGATTAATCAAAAAGTCATCTTTGTGCTACCAAAATCAATCTAAACAGAATTATTTAACTAAAATTAAAACTAATTCAAACATATCCATAATATAAATTACTGCAAATCAAAATTGTTCCATAAGTAATGAAATAAAATAACTTAAACATAAAAACAGAAAAGCAATTAAAATATTGTTAAATTTTCTGAAAAATGTCACTCATCGGCCTCCATAGTGTCATCATCAGCGGCTTGAGATGCTACAACAAGTACTGCTGATGGCTAACAAGGATGGGAAGGTCCAGGAGAAACATGGGATGCTGATGGCTACTGTGACTGGTAAGGAGTGAATTAAATGGAGAAATGCCTGCATATGCCCTCCATCAACTTAGTATGATGCTCCAATTGGGATTGGATCTGCACATAACTTGGAGAATCTTCATAGACCAATTCATGACGTCAGGCTCTAGCGGTAGTGGAAGAAGGCGGTGGCGGTGCTCGAACTTCTGGTTGAGGAATCTCACCACGAGGACTCCTCTCAGCAATTTCTTCAGGTTGTAACTTTGAAGCTCGAATCAGTTGCTCCTGCCACACATTCTCTATCGCAGCCAGATAAGTCTTATGCGTCATGACGGAGGCTATCTTTACATCCTCAGGCTCCTCATCAGGAATCTCCAAACCTGCCTTCATACAATGATGAGAAATAAGTGAGGAATGGGCAAGGCAAGGAGAGACTTACTGCTACCATCTTGAATAATGTGCAGTATCCTATCAGACAAGATACTAGAAATGTTAAGATTATCATCCCCCAGCAGCACATGTATAAGAATGGCCATTTCAACATTTACATCTGTCAAGTTTGTAGATGGAATGACAGTATGATTGTTAAATTGATGCCAAAATTCTGCCTCTCCAATAAGGTCCTGCTTCCTCAACTTCTCAGGCACATAATCCATTCTAGCCTTTGTCTTCCAAGCAGTGTATAACCTCGTAATGTCTCTTCGGATCTAATCTGCAAGTTGAGGCATATCATCTCTATAAACGTTCTTACTGGTAATGGGCTGCATCCTGTTAAATTTCCTAATGAAAGCACATGCTTAAGACTGTAATAGCTAGTCTCCAAGAAGCTTTCAATGAATTTGTCGTCGAATGGGACTTCAACCCCTCTCACCCAACTTACTCTTCTTTTCTCCACCGTTTCTCTATCAACATTGGCTAGAAACTCCTTCAGGATGGCACTAGAGCTTGGTTCAGCATAACTCACCAAGGTCTGCCAATCTCTCCTAGTAATCACCTCCAAGATAAGTGAATCGTCAGGCAAGAATTCCCAATCGATCCTCTTCTTCGGAATGATTTTCTTCGGTGCATACCAGTTTTCATATCTCTGTTGACAGTCAGTATGCAGAACCAGTTTGCATCAAAATCAGAGTTCCTTGCCCTCTTGGTACCAGAAGTGGCACCCTTCTTCTTCTCCTTTTCAATTTGCTTTCCCTGAAACTCAGAAAAATTTCACAATAAATAAGCTATGAATTCCCAGGTTGCTTGCAATCATATCTCTAATAATTCTTTACTTCAGGATAACAAACAAAAATTACAGTCATAACATAATCATGTTTTGGGAATTAAACAAGCATTTGATAATGAATATGCAAATAAATTTTCTCCTATAATTCCCAGAATTATTTGATTCTATATGACTCAATTATAATTTAAAAAGATTAGTAAAACAGGATTTTATCATTATGATTAGGAAATAAAATCTTTAAATAGAATGAGAACAAAATAATAAGAATAACATAATAGCCATTCCCAAATTTTATTTCCTACTCTAATTTCAATTTATCTTGACCAAAGCAACATACGTTTTAATTCTTAAGACAACCCTAATATGATCATTGAAATAAAATTAGCAATTTAATCATCCAATTCAAAATTATCATGTCCTAAACATAATTAATCATGCTAATTTAATCTCAAAGAATTGACATATAATCAGAGTTATAATCTAAGAATTAAGACATATCAAAGCAACCCCCCTTTAGCCATTGATCATAAAAAATAGCAAGCATTTGATCTGCAGCTGGCGCTGATGTCGCTAAGTCTCACGCGAGTCACGTGGGCTGCAGAACAGAAAAACTCCTAAATCCCAGCTGGCGCTACTCGCGCCACTCCTCGCGCTAGTCGCGTGGGCTGGGTTCTTGTCCTAAATCTCTATCATTCATCTTCAGAATAAATCCTAACCATCATGCATACTAATCTAAACCCTAAAGAATATAAATGACAAAGATTAACAAGAGTAATACGTACCTTATCCTTAACCATTCGAACAGATTCAAGAACTTGAAATAAAACAAATGTTGCTTCCAAAAATAGCAAGAACTTAAGAAAGAACAAGCACTTTGGCTATTTTCAACTGCTGCTCAGACTTAGAGTGAGAATGGATGAGAATAATGTAAAGAACGCAATGTATTTATAAGCTTTTTGGAATAAAGAAAAGTTAGGGAAAAGCTGTAACTGAAGAGGAGTTACTGGCGGTTCAATGCTTGCACGTTCTGAATGTGAATAACCAGGAGTTGTGGTTGCTAAGTTAGAAATAGGGGTTACCACTAGGGTTTCAGTTTTTAAATTTTAAAATTCAGTTTCGACTTGTCACGCGACTCATGCCATCCCCTTGCGAGTTGCGCTGGATTCCAGTATGAATGGCGTGAATGGCGCCAATCTCACGCAAATCGCGTGGACATCCAGTATCCCTGGTGCGAATGGCGCTAGGCTCGCGCGATCAGCGCGAGTTCACAGTTTTGCTTTTTCAAAATTTTTCTAAATTGAAACTACTTACTTACCAATTAACACTGCAAAAAAAATTAAAAATCAACAAAAATATTAATGATTAACTAAATAAAAACATAATTGAAATATTCAAAAGAAACACTAAACAATTGAAATCCTTGGATTGCCTTCCAAGTAGTGCTTTGTTTAACATCACTTAGCTTGACGCATCAAACCTTTATTCTTTAGGAGAAAATAGAGGTATAGAAACAGTGTTTCAATTCACTTGTCCTCCATGATAAAGCTTCAATCGGCATTCGTTAACTTTAAATGATCTGTCACTGTCTAGTGGGGAAATTCCCACTGTTCCATAAGGATACACCTCTTGTATAATGAATGGACCAGACCAACGGGACTTCAATTTACCTGGAAAAAGTCTTAAACGAGAATTATAAACTAATACCCGTTGTCCCGGCTCAAATTCTTTTGGACGAATCTTATCATCATGCCACTTCTTTGTCTTCTCCTTATAAATTCGAGCATTCTCATATGCATTTAACCTGAACTCATCAAGCTCATTTAACTGCAGCAATCTTTTAACATTAGCTTTAGACAGTTCAAGGTTTAAATATTTTGTAGCCCACATAGCCTTATGCTCTAATGGTGACATACCTATTGGGGTTTTGAAAGTTGTTCTGTATGCCCAAAGTGCATCATCAAGCTTCTTTGCCCAATCTTTCCAAGAACTTCCAACAGTCTTCTCCAAAATTCTCTTTAATTCTCTATTTGAAATTTTGACTTGTCCACTCGTCTGAGGATGATAAGGTGTAGCCACTCTATGGGTAACCCCATATTTCGCAAGCAAACTTGAAAATTGTTTGTTGCAAAAGTGAGTGCCTCCATCACTTATGATTGCCCTTGGTACTCCAAAACGAGTAAATATATTCTTCCTTAGGAACGATACAACCACCTTTGCATCATTACTAGGTAAAGCAACAGCTTCTACCCACTTAGAAACATAATCTACCGCCACTAGGATGTATTGATTAGAATGTGACTTGGGAAAGGGTCTCATAAAGTCAATTCCCCAAACATCAAATATTTCCACCTCTAGTATGCTATTGAGGGGCATCTCATCCTTCCGAGATATGTTACCCATTCGCTGACACTTATCACACTTCTCCACATAATTCCTTGCATCTTTGAAAAGTGTCAGCCAATAATAACCACTCTGTAATACCTTTTGTGTTGTCCTATTTCCTCCAAAATGCCCTCCATAATCTGAAGAATGACAATGCCAAAGAATCTTTGGCACTTCTGGGCTAGCTACACATCTGTGAATAACACCATCAGTACATCTAAAATAAAGAAAAGAGTTATCCCATAAATACCTCTTTGCATCATGAAGGAATCTTTTCTTCTGCTGCCAATTAAGACCTCCAGGAAGAACACCTACAGATTTGAAGTTGGCCATATCGGCAAACCATGGACCCATATCAATCACCATCATCAACTCATCAGGAAAAGATTCATTAATGGCTATCTCTGGACCATCTTGTAATTCTTTATCCTGAATCCTAGAAAGATGATCTGCTACTTTATTCTCCACTCCAATCTTGTCCTTGATTTCCAAGTCAAATTCCTGAAACAAAAGCATCCAACGCAACAATCTTGGTTTTGCATCCTGTTTGGTCATCAAATACTTGAGAGCAGCATGGTCAGTATAAATAATAACTTTAGAACCTATCAAATAGGACCTAAATTTATCTAATGCATATACTACAGCTAGCATTTCTTTTTCAGTGGTTGCATAATTAGCCTGTGCCTCATTTAAAACTTTACTAGCATAATATATAACATGCAATAATTTATTCTTACGTTGACCAAGAACAGCACCAATAGCATATGTACTTGCATCGCACATTAATTCAAAAAGTAAATTCCAATCAGGTGCTATTAGAATAGGTGCAATGGTAAGTTTTTCCTTCAACACATTAAATGCATTAAGGCAAACTTCATCAAAAACAAAATCACTTTCTTTGGTTAAAAGTTGGCTAAGAGGTTTGGCAATTTTAGAAAAATCTTTAATGAACCTCCTATAAAAACCTACATGACCTAAGAAACTCTTCACCCCAGCAGCATTAACTGGAGGAGGAAGTTTTTCAATCAACATCAATTTAGCTTTGTCAACCTCTATTCCCTTTTTGGAAATTTTGTGACATAAAACAATACCTTCACGAACCATAAAATGACATTTTTCCCAATTCAAAACAAGGTTTGTTTCCTGACACCTTTTCAAAACTTTAGCTAAGTTAATTAAACATGAGTCAAAACAAGCTCTGAAAATAGAAAAATCATCCATAAACACCTCCAAACATTTTTCTACCATATTAGAGAAAATAGAAAGCATACACCTTTGAAATGTCACTGGTGCATTGCAGAGGCCAAATGGCATTTTCCTGTATGCAAAGACTCCAAATGGGCATGTGAAAGCATTCTTTTCCTAGTCTTTAGGTGCCACTGGAATTTGGTTATAGCCGGAATACCCATCAAGAAAGCAATAATAATCATGACCAGCTAGCCTTTCCAACATCTGATCAATGAACGAAAGTGGAAAATGGTCCTTCCGAGTGGCATCTTTGAGTCTCCTGTAGTCCACACACATCCTCCAACCAGTAATGGTTCTAGTGGGAATCAACTCATTATTGTTATTTTGAATTACAGTCATCCCATCTTTCTTAGGAACTGTTTGAACAGGACTCACCCATGCAGTATCAGATATGGGATAGATCATCCCTGCATCTAACAGTTTCACCACCTATTTCCTTACCACTTCTTTCATTGTAGGATTGAGTCGCCTTTGAGGTTGCCTCACAAGATTCACATCATCTTCCAACAAAATCTTGTGAGTACAGAAAGAAGGATCAATTCCCTTCAGATCAGATATAGACCACCCAATTGTGGTTTTATGCTCCTTAAGAACTTTCAACAGCTTCTCTTCTTCTTCTAACTTCAGCTCTTGATTAATGATAACTGGAAACGCCTCATTCTCTCCCAAAAATGCATACTTCAAAGTGTTGGGTAATTCTTTAAGCTCAATCTTTGGTGCTTCATTCACTGTGTCATCCTCTTCCTTCTCTATCACCTCCATAATTAACTCCACTTCTTCTTGTAATGCATCAGTATCTAAGACTTTCAGTTCCTCCTCCAACTTCTGGTCATCTATTTTATCTGCATGGATTACTGTATCTAAAACATCCAACCTGAAACAATCATGCTTATCAGAAGGATTTTTCATAACATCAAACACATTAAAAGTAACAGATTCATCATCCGTTCTAAGTTCTAATTTTCCTTGCTCTACATCAATCAAAGCTCTAGCAGTAGCTAAAAATGATCTACCTAACAGAAGCGGTATTTCACTTTCACCTTCCATATCTAAAACAATAAAATCTGCAGGAAAAATAAACTTATCTACTTTAACCAAAACATCCTTTGTGACTCCCATCGACTTTCTCAATCAACGATCTGCAAGCTGCAAAGAAACTCTAGTAGCCTTGAGTTCATAAATCCCCAATGACTTGCATAGGGACAACGACATCAAATTAATGCTTGCTCTAAGATCGCACAATGCTCTCCCCACATTGACATTACCTATAGCAATAGGAATATTGAAACTTCTTGGATCTTTACGCTTTGGCGGAAGCTTCCTTTGTATAATGGTGTTACACTCCTCAGTGAGTGTAATGGTCTCATGTAACACCCTCCTAATTCATTATATATGTACATTTTCTTATAAATATGCATTCTTAGACACATGACATAAATACTCTTGGATATTTTAAAAATGACCAAAATATCCTTGGATAATTTCACAAATGACAGTTAGGTCCCTAAGGTAAATGACTAAAATACCCCTGAAAATTTTCAGAAATGACAAATATGCCCCTAGGGAAGAAAATGACAATTTTGCCCTAGACATTTTGGAAACGACCAACATATCCTTATAGCTCTAATTAGGTCAGATAAACTTAGGAACGTCCTGAAAACCTGATAAAAAATAGAATGATCTTAGACAAAGAATTATTGATATTCTTGGAAAAGAAAAACCTTGAGATAGAATTTTTTAAGAAATTCTGCAAGATAACTCATAAAAGAATTGAATAGAAATAAAATCATGTTCCATAAACTCACAGAAAAAGGGAAGATACAATCCAGAAAATTTCCTCTTAATTATAAAAGGAATAGAATCTTAAATAAATAATCTAAACATTCTACTACTTAAATATAAGATAAACCAATAAGAAATAAGATAAAACTAGTAAAAGAAATGGTGAAACAACTTCTTGAATAATACTAAAACTCCAGATAAGTTTTAACTAAGTTTGGAATTTCATTCTTAAGAAAATACATTGGATTAAGGTTTCCTAAAATTATGGAAATAATTTTATGCTAATCAAAGACTTAAGAAAAAATAAAAGCACAAAATCTTTAAATCAACAACTATTACACGGTTTGATTAAAAATAAAGCATATTGTTCCAAAAACCAAGCCTAGACCGTGCACTTCATGAAACTCTTAAGAAAATTTTAGAAAACTTGAGAACATGGCCACTTGGATGGTTAAAAGGCTTAGAAACCAGCAGAATTTTCATGAATATAGCCACATGTAGGGTCACAAATTAATAGCCAATAAGAATAGAGCAACTAGAAAGCAAGTCATAAAAGCTTGAGATATTTTCTTCAATAAAAGCCAAGAAAACATAGTAATATAAAAAACCTTGTGGGGACCAAGTGGGGCTGGAATTTCCACGGATCACACACCCACTTCAGCCATCATTTTCACCTAAAAACAAAAAGTTAAGCCAAGGGCAAACACAAAGGGAGAGCACGTGAAAAAAAAAAAAAAACTAGAAGTCTTAGAAGGCAAGTTGCTGAAATTTCTAAGGTATGGGGAGTATTTTGGTAAACATGAATTAGATTGTTGATTAGGTTAATTTAACATTTAATTCTCTAGGATTTAAGCCATGCTCTTTCTTGTTTAATAGAAATTAAAATTAGCATACCATGTGTTTGTTGAAAATCCTAAATGAACTAGACTAATTTATAGATTATAACTTGAATATCTAATTAGTTTAGAATGAAAGTAGTTAATTAATATAATTAATTCTGGTTAATTAATAGGATTAATTTTATTTTGTGGTAATTATAATTAATTATTTAATGTGGTAAAATTGTTAATTTAATATGGCTGTATGAGATTATACTGCTGTATTTTGGTTGCTGTATTTAATAATTGATGTTGCTGTATGTCGCTATATAATTTATTATGTTGCTGTAGCTTAATATTGCTGTTGCTGTATTTAATGATTGTTGTATAATGCTAGGTTGCTGATTGCTGTATGCTTTATTCGGCTGCTGTATTTAATTAAGTTGCTGTATAGTATTTCATTTGTTGATGCAGCTGTATGAGTTGATGTAGCTGTATGATATTTTAAACATTCATTTGATGTTGAGCCATGATAAAAAGATTCTATACCTATTTCTATTATAATTTAGGTAATGAATATATGATTAATGATTCGTATTTTAAGATTATTATGGGCACTTACATCTGTGAGATTGATGGATGATTAAACATGTTAGAGTGCCAAGTTATGGGACTTTGGGAAGTAAATGATAAAAGGAATTGAAGGATAAATCAACCCATGCATCATTTGCATTTTTCCCCTCGGAGTGGAGGGAGGTCTCACTGGAGTGGGTGGGACTATTCCACTGGAGTGGATGGAACTGTATGGTACCGTTTTTCCCCTCGGAGTGGAGGGAGGTTCCACTGGAGTGGGTGGGACTGTTTCACTGGAGTGGGTGAAACTATTCTAAATTTTGGTACCATGATTAGGCTTCTGAGATCTCAAGTCATGCATCATTTAACCAAGAAATCATGCATCATTCATCATGTATCTGTTCGATAATTATCATTGTGTTTTGATTATTTATCTGTTTTTGTTAATTATCTAATCATGTTTATCATGTACTTACCCATGTTTTGTGTCTATGGTTGACACCTGTGATGACCCCAATTTATTTGGGCGAGCAGAGGAACAGTAAGCTAAAGAAATCATTGAGGAAGGAGCTGGATGTTCTATGTGCTGCTGGATGTTTTATATGCTGTATTTGTGATTTTCTGTTTGTCTGTATTTAATACTAGGTTGAGCTGTAGGTAGTTTATGTTGTAACAGACTATTAGGACTGTATTGTATTTGGACTGTATACTAGACTATGTTTGAACTTTGTATTTTAATTTTGCGAACACGTTAAAATAAATAACCTATTACGTATAATTAGTTTTACGCAAGAAACTTACGCCGGAAAAAAAAAGTTTTCTATAAATTAGGAAGCATAATAGAATTAAATATGAACAAGAAATGTAGTTGTCACATCTCACATTCCTGCAACTTATGCTTCCTAGATAACAACTCTTTCATAAACTTAGCATAATTAGGCATGTTAGCTAAAGCTTCTGCAAATGGAATATTAATGTGCAATTTCTTAAACATGTCTAAAATCCTGTTATATTGTTGCTTCTGAGCTTGTTGCTTAAGCTTCATAGGATAAGGTGGCTTCTCAAAACGAGAAAAATCCATCGGTTTCTTTTCAAGCTTGCTTGAAGGCACTTTAACTACCTGTTCATCAGAAACTGTAGTGGTCTTCTCTTCAACCTCTCTTTGAATGACATCGGACTTTTCTGGAGATTTGGTAACAAGTCCACTTCTTGTTGTAACTGCATTTGCTTGCACCCTTAGGTTGACAACAGTGTCACTAGGGAAATGTCCTTGAGACCTCTCAGTCAATTACTTAGCCAATTGACCAATTTGATTTTCAAGATTTCTGATAAAAGCATCTTGATTCTTGTGATGGGCTTGAGTCTCACTGATGAAGGCATTAGTCTCCTTAATGAAATAATTAGTAACCTGTATGTGCTCATTTGTAGTCTTAGATAGCTGCAACATAGCCTTCTCCAGTTCTGATGGTCCATTAGGTGGAATGGGTGGAGGCTGCAAGTAATTATTGGATTGGTAATCCAAACCTCCTCCCTGAATTCTTCTTTGGAAGTTATTACCTGGAGCGTAATTTGAAGTCCTCTGAAAGTTAGAATGATTTCTTTGATCATACCATACTCCATTAACCTGCACTGGATCAGCTCCTACCAAGGTAGGGCACTCATTGGATTCATGTTCTCCCTGGCAGTATTCACAAATAGGTGGTTGTGCTCTGATAGTTGAAGCTTGAACTGCTAAACCTTGCATCCTTTCAAGTTTCTCATTCAACCTTGCTAATTGCTGTGATAGAAGCTTTTGCTCAGCCAACATTGTGTCATTGCTTCCTAGTTGGATAACTTCCCTCTTCGGTTGAGCTGCTATGCTCTCATTTTCACTACGAGCCAATGAATCAATTAACTCATACATCTGAGTAGCTGTCTTTGATCTGATCGAACCTCCAACTGCCATATTCACTATAAGTCTTGATTCTGGAGTCATCCCATTAAAGAATATGTGTACTTTCTTTCCCACAGTCATATCATATTGTGGACATTTCCTGATCAATTCCTGGAACCTATTCCAAGCTGCACATAAACTTTCGCTCCCATTCTGAGTGAAATTGGTGATCTCATTCACCAATCTGTTATATTTCTCCATAGAAAAATATTGAGAGAAAAACTTAGTAACCAAATCTTCCCACGTACTGATGCTGTTAGGAGTTTGTCTATCTAACCAACGAAGTGTTTTTCCCTTAACAGCAAAGGGAAATAGTTGAAGTCTCACAGCATCATCTGATACACCCTGGTGTCTGATTGTGTCACAGATCCTCAAAAATATGTCAATAAAATCGTGTGGGTCTTCATCGTCCTCTCCACCAAATTGACTCCTTTCCACCAAAGTGATTAATGATGGATTAATATCAAATTTGTTAGCCTCAATCGGTGGTCGAACTATGCTAGGATATCCTCCATTAATTCCTCCCCTTGTGGTGGTCTTTCAGCCATCTCTGATTCTAATCACTGTTTGAATTAGATTTTTTTGTCTCTCGTCTCTGCTTGGCTAGTCTTCTATTTCTTCTCACAGTCTTTTCTATTTCACGATCAAACTGTAAAGCTTCATGTCTAACTAAACCTCGCATAAACTAAAGAAACAGATCAGTAAAACAAAAAATCCAATATTAAAGAACAAAATTACAAGTAAATTAGCGTAATCAATCCCCGGCAACGGTGCCAAAAACTTGTTGCGACACGGCAAGTGCACCGCTCGTTCAAGTAATAAAATGATAAGTAAGATATCGTTCCCATGAGCATTGAGGCACTAGAATTTAATTGTAAGTTAGAATCTTTAAATTGGAATAGAAAGAATATAAATTGAGAGAATATGATTGTGATTTGGTTTTACGAACTATTAAAATTAAGAAATTTCAAACGTGATGTAAACTTAAGATTATGCAATAATGAGGAAGAATTGTGGTTAAAGCATAATCACCTCTGATCCCTACTTCTTTAATTGAATTGATTATTAACTTTGCTTACTCTATTTATTCAAAGGATATATCTTACGTAATTTAGTTAAACCCTGATTCCTCGGTCATTTAACCCTTTAATCTAATTAAGAATTCTAATTCCTTAGCAATCCCTTCTTAAATTAAGCTTTGAGCTGATATATTTATTTCTTTGCAATTCTACACCCCTATCCCTAGGTAATGTAAAGATTGTTACTCTACCACTTTTAGAGACTAAAATCCCAATATCCCTATTGTGAATCCTAGTTCTTTGAACCCTAATAGATTGATCAAGTCTATTGAGGCAAAAGTCATTAAAGAACAAGATAAAGCAAAATAATTATTATAAATTGTATCAATACCAATTCAAATTACATAAGAGTTCACATTGGCTTTGGCTTTAACCACAATCAAAGAGGAATTAGCCAGACATGATTATGTTTGGCTTGAATACAATGATGATGAGGTAGAAGAGAAAGAATACAAAGAATGAAGAATACTCAAACCCCTAAATCTTGGCCTTCTTCTTGATCTTCCTCCTTTCTTGATCTCCTTCAATGCCTCTTTTTCTTGTGTCTGCCTCTGTGTTTGTGTTCCCCAATGTCCTACTGCTTTCCTATTTATATTTAGGTTATAAAAACCCTAATATCTTTTATTCTTATGTTATCTTTAAGCTAATTCGTATTTCCCAGCGTTGTCCGCGCGGCTGGCGCGAGCTTTGGCGCGACTGGCTCCAGCTTCAAGTAATTGTGGCGCGATCCGCGTGGCTCTTGCGCGACTGGCGCCAGCTTCCAGTAAGTCCCACGCGATTAGCGTGGCCTTGGCGCGGTTGGCGCGAAATTCCAGAAATCCTTAGCTCTTTATTTTGCTTCTTTTCTTCCTTTTCTTGGCTCCTAACATCAAAATTGCAGAAAATCAGTGATAAACACAATAATGATGAACTTTGTACTTATTCTAGCATTTATTTGACATTTTATGCAATTTTGATG
>QARZ01039196.1:0-53567 GCA_013407115.1 Glycine latifolia
TGACCCGGTGTGGTCTTGTTTTGAGCATGTATATGTACAGATTCTGAGTATATTCCTCCTAATTATCTCTGTTTTAGTTCTTATGCTTTCTGCCTATGTTATTATAGGTTATGTTTTCTGGATCAGTAAGAGGCTTGTAGATGATGTATTGTATGTGGTTTTATATTCCATGCATAATGAAATCAAGAAAAACGTTTATGTTGTTTCCGCACTGCGTTTGTTTAACTCTGATAGCGCGCTTATGATATTGTTAATGATAACACGTCCGGGGTGTTACATCATCACATTTCCACAAGTGTTTAATAAAATTTTTAGGATGTTACAATCTCAACCTAAAATTGGGAATTTGTGATTGATCTGAACTTCCTACGCTCATTCGAATACTGACTTGGGATATTAATTATAAAGCATGAGCTTAGTGAAACTGAAGCATATATTCTGTTGTTTGATATTATTGCTATGATTAATTGGTTGACATTTGCATTTGGTAATGATTTGCATTGTGAACAAATTAGTATTTTCCCATACATATAGCTCACATATTGAATCCATTTGCTTGATATTGTCTTTCTGAATTCCATCTAAGCATTATTGACTGTATACAAGTTGAATTGGCTGATTCCAGATTGCCTCCTGAATTATTTGCTCTGATTGAATACATTAGGGACATGAGAAACTAAATCTGGGAATTAGCAAATCTAGTACATCTTTATAATTGTATCTTGGATATTTCTAATTTTCAGGGCAAACAGATAGCCAAGAGGAAGAGGAAAGCACCTGAGGCCGCTAGTAGCAAGAGGGCCTAGGTTACTCAGTTTGATGAGGCTAGATTCCGCACATTGGAGTGCCAGGAACGGTTTAACTCTTGGTATTTACCCAAGAAGGTCATTCTGGAGAATAAGATTATGTGGGAATCGCTTCCAGAAGACTCTCCGGCCAAAGACGTTATTGCTCGACGGAGATGGGAATGACTAGTCAGTTTCCCAGAGCCGAGCTCCAGTTCACTACTGAAGGAGTTTCTGGCTAATGTCGACCCAGCGACAGTGGCAGAGAGGCGACTCAGCTGGGTGAGGGGTGTCCAGGTCCCATTTGACGACGAGACCATAGAGAAGTTCTTGGACACCGCCTACTCCTCTTTCTCCCGCTGTGAGTTTGGCCATGTCTTCCTCAGCATGCAGCCCGATGTCTTCACCAAGCTATACAGAGACGAGATGCCCCAGCTAGCTGACCATATCCGATGTGGGATCACTGGGCAATACACAGCTTGGAAGACCAAGCCGGGCCTCGATTATGTGCCAGAGAAGCTGAGGAAACATGATTTAGTTGGAGACGCAGCTTTCTGGCACCAGTTCATTAACCACACAGTCATCCCTTCTACGAATATGACTGATGTGAATCTGGAGAGGACGACACTGTTATATGTGTTACGTGGAGAGGAGAATCTCAACATCTCCTATGTCCTTTCTAAAAGGATTCTCCACATGATTCAGGACACCAGCAGCAAGTCCTGGCTCGCTCACCCCTCCCTCATTCTTCATATCTGCCGTCGTGCTGGAGTTCAGATCCCAGACGACGAGCCCATGGACATCAGGACCGCCTCCGTCATGACTCCGAAGACATACACAAATGCGATGGAGAGCGCGGCAGAGGAGCAGCTGATTCGAGCTTCGAAGCTCTCTCCCGAGGAATTAGCATCTCATAGTCCTCGTGGAGCACCACTTTAGCCTCCTCCATCCCCGGGCCCAGATGCACCTACACAGCTCGTTCCACCTCAGTCCCCTCCGTCTCAGTAGTCTGCGAGCCATGATCGAGCACCAGACTCGCCTGCTGGAGTATCAAGTCAGGCTGATGGAGGACCTATGCAGAGAGCGGAGCATCAATTTCTCCTCCTACCAGTATCATTTCACTCCCACACTGCCAGCTTCCCATCCACCTGTGGATCCCAGATCACCACCACCCGCAGCTCAGACTCCTCCAGGACCATCAGTCCTGCAGAGCGAGCAGCGGACCACCCTGGTCCATCTCAGGCTGCTGAGGACGATATGATAGAGGGCGCGGAGTGATTCACAGAAGGATCTTCCCTGTCCCTTTGTCTCTGTTGCCTTCTTCTTGCAGCGTTGTTTCTCCTATTGGTAGCTTCAATCTCCAAGTTTAATGGGAGAGGATCGTCCACCTGTATTCTACCTCGCATACAAGAATGGAAACAACTTGAACAGGGTTAAAGAATTAGTAAAATAAACAACTGAAGACAAAGAATCAAATAATAAAGAATGATTACTTCAAAACAATAATATAAAAGTTTCAAGTATGAGGAATAAAGTCTCCGGCAACGGTGCCAAAAAATTGTTGTGCTGAATACGGCAAGCACACCGCTTTGTCAAGTAATAAAGATCCGGTAAGTCTGGATGTCGATTTCCTTAGGGACTTCGCTTGTATACTCGGGACTAATATATGGTTGTTTTCAAGCAATCAATGAATGGTTTTAATTTGCAAGGTGTTTGCATAAAATAAATTGTACTTTAACTATAATTTATGCGTATTAATCACAAGAGAAAGGGAACAAACACTCGGAGTGATACAGATAGAGGAAGTATGATATGGCGAGTGTTGGGAGTTCATTAACCAAAACTACTATGATGCGCTAAAATGATTTTTCTCTATTCATTATTAAATGCGATCACCTTCATTTACTAAGATATCTAACCTTGATTCCCCAAGTGCTAGACCTAAACCACCTAATTTCACTCTTAATCCCTCAAGAGCTACATTAACCAATTTGCATTAAGTTTAGAAATGACAATGTAACCTAGGCTAGATAAAATCATTCTATTCCTAGACATGATATTATTTAGAAGTATTTCTCATTTCTCAAAGCAATAACCATTTTCCAATGAGTTAAAACCTAAATTAGAGCATGCAAATGGACGATCAAACCACAAGCATGAATAAAGCTCAGAGAAAGAACAATAATGCGCAAATAATATTGAATAGATCATTAGAACTTTACATCAAAGCGTTTGGTCGATGAACTCCCAACAATGGGGGTTTAGCTCCTCATTTCCATGAGGAGCTTACAACAATGGATGGAAGGGAAATAGAGTAAGATGGAATGGAAGGGAAGGAAGTGGAGAAGAAGCCTAATGGAGTAAGAGGATGTCTCCTAGTGCCCTAGCAGAGCTTCCAAGATTCCAAGGGTGAGTTTTCTTCTCTGTAAAACCTAAAAATTAATTCTCTCCCTCTTTTTCCTCCAATTTGCCTTAAAATGCTACCCTGAATCATTGTGCTCGCTGGGCGCGTACTTTTCGCCCTCAGCGAGCATGAAAATGTCCAGCTAGATTAATGACCATGCACTGGGCGAGCTTGGTAGCGCTGAGCGAGTCGCTGCTTCCTCGCTGAGCAAGCTTGTGGTGCACTGGGCGAGCAACTCTAGACTTTGAATTCCATGTTCCATTCCCTTGCACTAAATTCTACAAAAAAAATGTAACCAACACTTCATAAATCAACTAGTTTAATCATCTACTAGATAAAAGCTCAGAAGAAGTAAATTCCTATATTTTAATCACAAAAAGAAGCCTTAAAAGAAGAAAAGAATGGATAATTACTAAGTACTTTACATGTAACTTTATGTATGTTTAGCAATTATCAGCGTTCTTTAAAGCTTAAGTAATAGATTACCATTTGGTGGTAATCGATTAAACCAATGAGAAATTGTTTTTCCAAAACTTAACCATGGAGCACTTGGCTTTTTATGCAATAATGAAAACTTTATGTTTTAGAAACGTTTTTTCACAAAACTTATGCTTTTATGAAAACATGAATGCAAAAACATGAATGAACTTTATGCAATGGATCATAGGAAGTCTCATCTTAGACATGCTCAAATTACAACTATCAATCAATTGAATTGGCATGTAAAAAGCCTAAATACTTTGCTGCCTAAGAGACTTAGCTTCTTGATCCTCTTGAGCTCCCCCTAACTCTAACAAGGACTATCTAGAACCCAAGTGGTTTAGATTCTATCTAGGTTATTGTTGACTAATTAACCAAATTTGCTCCCTTTATCCCCATCAATATCAGATTTTCCTTAGAGAAGTTGACCTCCCTATATATTAGTGAGATTGTCAGATTACAAGGTGTGTCATCTAGCATAGTGTCTAATAGAGATCCTAGATTCACCTCTAGGTTTTGGGAGAGTCTGAACAAAGCGTTGGGAACCAAGCTTAGGCTAAGTTCAGCCTACCACCCTCAAACCGATGGTCAGACTGAACAGATCATTCAGTCGCTGGAGGACCTTTTGAAGGTATGTGTATTAGAACAAAAAAGGACTTGGGAGAGTTTTTTTTCATTGATAGAGTTCACCTATAACAATAGTTTTCATTCTACCATTCCATTGCTCCCTACGAAGCTCTGTATGGTAGAAGGTGTTGGACACCTCTGTGTTGGCTATAACCCAGAGGAGAACCTCACTTTAGGACCTAAAGTGGCACAACAAATCACTGAGAAGGTCAATTTGATCTAAGAGAGAATGAGGACTGCTCAGAGTAGGCAAAAAAGTTATCAATACAAGAGAAAGAAAGACCTGGAATTCGAGGTTGGTGATAAATTATTCTTGAGAGTCACTCCGTGGACTGGGGCTGGTCGAGCTTTGGAATCCCAAAAACTCCCACCTTGTTTTATTGGTCCCTTTCAAATACTCAAAAGAGTCGGCCCTGTTGCATATCAAATTGCATTACCTTCGTCCCTTTCTAACCTCCAAAATGTCTTTCATATGTCTCAACTCCGTAAATATATTCATGATCCTTCTCATGTGGTCGAATTAGATGACCAATTAAAGGAAAACTTGACATATGAAACATTGCCTTTGAGGATCGAGGATCAACGAACAAAGCACTTAAGAGGGAAAGAGATTCCGTTGGTCAAGGTAATTTGAGGAGGTACATTAGGAAAGGATGCAACATGGGAACTAGAGAATCAAATGCGAGAAGTCTATCCAACCTTATTTGAGTCAGGTAAATTTCGGGGCCGAAATTTCAAAAAGGGTGTGAGAGTTGTAACACCCTGAAATTTTGATAACTGAAAACAGATGTTTGATGTATTTCTTGTGTTATTTGATTATTGATTAGTTTAGATTAGTTGAATTGTTGTGTAAATTATCCTTGTGCAATTGCTTAGTGTGGATGTTAAGTTATGTGGAGTTTGTTTGATTTGTGTTTAAATGTGTGATTGATAGTTTGACCCAAAACCTGTTTCGGTAAAACCACGATCTCGGACTCATTAATCGTTGGATTGCCTTCATTAACTGTTGGAGAGGAATACTTTAATCAGAGCTGAATCTCCAAAACTCAACTCAAGGATTCAGTAGAGAATGGAGCCACCAATCCTCTTTTCTTGGTTTCATGGAGGCAATCATGGTTTCCTTGTCTTCTCCTAGTTAGTTTGAACCTTTCTTAGTATCATTTGTGATTTGGGTATCGTCATTGGATTTTTTACACTTCCTTTGAAAGACCTTTGAAAATGAAACGTTGTAAAAGTTACCATTATATAATATTGATGTCATTTTGTGACCTTTGTTGAGCTCCGGTCACATTGATGGGATCGAAATTTTAAAATGATTTCTTTTTGATGGACTCCCAAAACACCATTTTAGTCCCTTTTATATTTGAGTGGGTATTTGAGCCTAAATGTTAATGTTAACCTTGTTTTTGAAATCTATACTAAATTGCCTTCAATTTTGTATAGAGAACTCTGCATTTGGACCAAAGTACATGAGATTGAGAGATTTCAAAACGACATTACAAGGAGCTAACGAAGGTATATAGATGGGTGAGGGGAGTTTAATGTTTGTTTACAACTTTTAATACCATAGTTGGGGTCAGGGAACCCAATTATGGAGATGTCTGCTTGTCCCTATTGTGTGCTGGTTTTCAAGAAAAAATGTGTTTTAATGATGAATGAAATTGTGAATGATGTTGTTGCTGTAATGATTAGATTTTTTGGGAAATGTCTTAATTACATAAGAGACTCTACCCAAAATTTTATAAATCTATTCTCCTATTTACTTATTTATTAAATTTTAAATGTGCATGAGTTTGTTTTATATATTATAGTTCTCCTCTTTAATTTAGAATTTTCCTAAAATATCAGTCTCGTGGTATTATGGATAGTGAATGTATGAGATTTGTGTTGTCTGAAGACTTGGGAATGTGAATCTCAAGCATGTGTTATATGTATATATGTGGAATGCAATTACTTGTGATGTTGATAATATTGAAATGCAATTACGTTGATGATTATATTAATATGAGATGATGTTGATGTTGATGATGACATTGACATTAGATGATGTTGATGATGACATTAATGAGAGATGATGTTGATGTTGACGATGTTTTTGTGAGGGATGTATGTTGTGTATGTACATGGGGGGTGCAGTGACTTTTTGGATATCCCTGGAAGGGAAGATGATTGGTTTAAGAATTTTAAGCATCCCTGAAGAGGGAAAGGGATTGCTTAGAATTTTTAACTATCCACGATCAGTGCATTGATGGTGTTATGTTTGATACTTCATAATTGCATGGGAATATTATAAATGGTGGCAATAAGCACCTGTGGTTTTTCTGAGGATAAAAATGAGGGTACTTGGGGGCATGTTACTCAGTTTGGAACTCCATTGTGATTCTGGATTATGACCATAGGGGGATTGGCATGTGCACGATATGGTGACCTCGGCGAGCTACTACATCATTTTCCTAAGTGAGAGTGTCATGTGGGCACGCTTAGGCTATTTCCTGATGAATGGTACCACATTGCATTTGAGAGTTAAGTTAGGTGCATGCATCATTCTGAGCAAAATAGATTTGAATTGTAGAAAAAGTTTATGACAGTTTGTTGAGTGTATGTTGAACTTATGGATATATTGAGAATGATTGTGATGGTTTTTATCATTTTCTTTCTAATTATGGTCATCTGATATTTGTTCATCTTTACAATAAACTCACCCTTGCAATTTTGTACCTGTGATGATCGCGAATCTTTGTTCATAGGAGCAGGTGAGCAACAGTAGGTGTATTTGGAGGGAATTCTTTTGTTAAAGCTGCCAAGCCAACGTTATAACATTGGAATATATTTTGGGAGAGTTGTGTTTTGTTATCAACTCTTCATTAATTGGTTCCTTGATTCTTTTTGATTAGGCATGTAAATCCCAGGTTTAGATACATGTAAAAACTGAATTATGTTCTGACATGTGAATGATGTATAGTGGTTTAATATGTGTGTGTGTGTGTGTGTGTGTGTGTGTATATTTACATATTTGTGTTGTTTGGTGAATGTACATCGTGAAAATTTTATCCTCATTTTCATAATCAAATTAATGGAGTTTCACTTAAAATTGAAATGTCATGTGTTTAGAGTAGTGATATCGTAACGACGAGGCGGGTCGTTACACACAACATTAGGCCCCAGACCTACGTCATTGTTAAGATACAAGGACTCTCCATTGGTAACACCTTCATTCATGAATTGGTTGTTGATTCCCCCTGAAAGAGGCACAAACAAAGTTACAAGAGGTAAACGTATTTGACCAACAACACCTGGAGGTATTTTGACCAACACTACTTGTGCAAGAAAAACTCATTTAGCATAATCATCTACACTTGCTTGCCCTCCGAGGGTAGCGGAAAATGGATTACTAACATTAACAAGCATGTAACTTGTATTGGCTACCAAAGGTCTAGTAATAAATCATGTTTGGATGCCTATCAGCTACATTGTATTAAACATTCCTGCTGAAGTTGTATTCGGTTGAGTTGTCTACCATGTGGGCATGAAAGCCACATTCAATTGGACCAATGGAATTGATCCTGCCTGAATTGGCCCAACCAAATGAGGAGAATCAAGATTAATTACCTGATTCAACACTTCTTGATTTCTCAACACTGATGAAGCACAATTCTCGCCAACAAGCATCATTCTTACCTCTAGTTCCTTGGACTATTGCATTCTGTTATGCACCATAGGTTTAACTATTTTGGCTAACTGTTCAGATAATTGATACATTATATCATGTATCCCTTAGTCGATTTGTTGTCTAATGAATGTAGTCATCATAGTGGGTGTTTAATCAGGCATGCTAGCAATAGTAGGCACCACAATTAATGTAGTACCCATCGACAGATTAGGCAAAGTGGTTACTAGTGAACTTTTCATTAAGGAAACAAACATCCCTAATGAGTTTTCTCCTTGTTTCTAACCATTCTTCTTTTTGGCTTGTTGATTCATCTTATGCGTAGTAGTTTTACCAGAATGCAAATGCATAAGTTGGTAAAACTTCGTTCATGATTAAAATTATTTGATAAATTTACCTATACTGATCCTACCAAACGTGCCAATTTTTTCTAGATAAACAATCAACAATTAGCCAAACAAAATTCAGCTACAATTGCTATAAAACAATTCCAAAATTTGAATGTTTGAATCAAACAATATGATCGCCAAGAAGAGAAATCTACCTATTGACCTTACGTGGGATCTCAAGTTACTAAAGAAAAGATTTCTCTAAAGGTGATCCACTAGGAGTATGAGCAAATGACTAAAATAAAAGACTAAATTTTAAGAAGAAAATTTTGACAAGAATAATAACTAAAAAATAATTGCATTAATTGATTGTTTGGCTCTGAACAGATATTTATATTATAAAATCTAAGACTATAGACTCGTTTTTAACTATTTTGGCTATTTTATTTTTATTTTGGCTAGACCAAGAGTTCAACATGTCTCCCATGTTCCTATTTTTTGGGAACTGTAATAGTTCTTATATCTTATTTTGCATCCTCAACTTTCGTTCAATCCCGCTTGCATTTATCTTCAAAAACATTTATTCAAGTATTTTGAATTTTCAAATTAATTGGCCAAATTATCCTTCCAACATACATATCTTAATCATTTACCCGAAATATCAAACATTCTTATTCAGCTATAATTCCAATCTTAATTAATTCGGCTAACTAACTTTTCGTTAAAATATTTTGAATGGTAACAAGATAAAATTCACAACTTATATTTTTATGTCATTTTGTATTTATTAATTAGTTTTTTCTGGAATTTATCAATCTAGTTTTATGAATCACTTCTAGTTTAACGGGTTAACTTATCAATTTTTAGAATTTATTATATCTATAATTCTCTATTGATTTTACTGTCTAAAAACTTTGACATGTTTCTTTACCGTTTGGATGGAAATTTAGTGGCTAGAAATGAGAAAAAGAAAGATAGAATATTAAATTTTTATATCATTTGTTTGATTGAAAAAACATAAATAAAATGAAGACAAATTATTTTTTTTATTACTCATCTAAAACATTTTCTAAAAAAATTAGAATGAAATGGGAGAGAAATAATATCTCACTTTTTATTTTTTTTAATTTTTAATTCTTTATTTAATATAAATAATTAAAAATATGTAAAATATTCGTAAAAGATTACCATTTTTCAGATAGGATAAAAAATTATTGTTATTCATTAATTATTTTCTCTTTATTCTCTTCTCCTCCAATCAATAAAAAATTCCTATATTTATCTTCCCTATTTTTGTCCATCTAAACATTAAATTGTTTTTTGTTTCTTTAATATTTCCCTCCTTTATGTTTTTCTTTCCTATTTATTTATTTTTTTTATTCCACTCATTATCTAAAGAAGGCATTAAAGCAGACAGATTTTAGCATGGAACAACGGGAAGAAAGCGTGAAGGTCTTTTGGGGCACCGCGTGGGACCCAAGTTCGTACGAACGTCATGCCACAATTGCCGTTTAGGATTAAGAGCCGCGCGTCGTCAACGTTGGCGTTGATAGGGGCAGAAAGAGACGTGGGTCCTTCAGAGGGCTTAGAATCTGAAACGTAAAAAACTAAAACTATCATCCATGGCTCATATCACTGGACCGTTCTTCACAACGCCGGAACCGACACTTTGATTTGATGAAGGGTTAACGGCAGGGGAGAATGGAGTCTGAAAATATAATTTAGATAAAAATTTTAAAAGAACATTACATGTATATTTGGTCTCACATTAAAGAAGGTATCCATGTAAAATTTGTATCCTATCTTTAAAAATATGAAGGAACTATTTAATTATCATTAAAAAAATTCTTTTATTATTTTCTTTTGTATTATTCACTAAAACACTTTAATAATAATGGAATTGTTGTTAGACGGTAAAAAAAACAAAAGGAGTCTGGCTCCATTGACGAGTCTAAAATTATTTTAAAATAAATTAACATGTTCAATTTTAGGTTCTAAAAGAATTTAAAATTAATTTTGATTCTAAAATTCATTTTAAATTGAAGCAAATTTGTATTGGTTAAAAAATTTATACTAAATTTTACTTATAATTCCATTTTTAATAAAAATATTCAAATATAAATCACATTCAAAATCAATTTTATAAAATTGATTTCATTTTGAATCAATTTTATCGAGATTAACACACAAAAGTTCATAATTTTATTGTGATATGACATTTGTTATTAGATAATAATGATAAATATTTTATAATATCATTACATTTTAATTAATTTTATTAAATTGAAAATATAAAAAATAGAATTGTTATAGTGATAATAATATTTAATAAAATATTTAATATTCGTTAATTAGTCATTTTAAAACATTAATTAATATGCACAATTAGTATTATAGTACTTTCTTGGAGAGGATAATTATAGTACTTGTAATTATAACTAATGATAACTTTAAAACATATTAAATTATTGATAAAGTTTCCATTAATTATTTATTAGTTACAAATACTGTACTTACGCTAAAATTACTCGGGGACAATAAAAAGTAGAGATGGTACCGTACGAGTTAGGACAGTTGTCACTGTAGAACTCTTTAGTCTTGAGAGTCTTGAGTCTTGCTGTTAATTTGTTTGCCAAATTACAGCATCGTTTCATATAGCCGAATCCTCGCCTAATTTGTTCTATTTTGGCAAGTAATATTAAATTAATTTATTACATTAAGAGTGTTTAATAAAATAAGTTTTTAAATTAGTTGACAAATAAAATATGACTTTTTTATACTGCAAATAAAATTTTTAAGGGTAAAATTAAAAAATGAAATAGAGAGACAAAAAAAAATATTATTTTCACCTAATTACAATTTCTTTCTGCGATCCATCTTTTACATTTTCGCAATTTTTTTGCCACCAACCTATGAAAGTTACACATTTGTCACCCAAATCTGAATTTTTACACATTTTGTTGTTCTACTTATTTTTTGAACACTGCTACCCAATTTTTAAAATTTCACGCATTTGTCACTTAATTTTCAAAACTTTGCACATTTTATCTACATTATAATTGAGCATTTTGATGTAGAAATTAGGCCGCAAAATGCACAGCTTTTTTTAAGTTAAGCGGCCGCAAATGAGTAAGAAAAAGTAAATTAGGTGGTAAATTACACAAAATTTAGAAAGTTGGGCTAAAAATGTACAAATTTCATAATTTGATAACAAAAATTACGAAAAATAAAAGATGGATAGTAGAAAGTGAAAGTAAACCTATTATTTTACATAAGTATGGTTTTAACTTTTGAATTCATATTATTTTTTAATTGATGAAATTTTGATTAAAAGTAAAAAAAGTAGTATAAATAATTTGAAAGCAAGCAAGCGGTGGACTCTCTCGGTTCAAGAGCTTAGTGAATGGATCACAGTGTTTTATAATAGTGATGGTGGACTATCTCAATTCAAGGGCGTTCATGAACAATGAGTTTGGGAATATTATTTGAAGAGTCATGTGAAGCTTCATTATTTTTAAAACTGTTAGCTTTACCCGTGGACAAGTTAATCAAGTCATTCATTGTTTAGCATAGGAGTCTATATATTTTTACAAGTTAATCAAACAAATTTAGGAAGTAACGAAACAAGTTATAAATAATTAAAATAACCAATCAAATATACACCCTATTTTGAGAGTTCTATAGTAATAAAAGCGGGGGGACTTGGAATTTGGAAACCATAGAGACTCCGGGGACTGAATTTTTATGACTCTATCCACCATTTACGTGCATGTCAGATCTTGCTTGCATTTAACTAGAGTTTCTCATGTGCCCATTCTTTCATCATTTAAGATATCCATATTTGGACATGAATGATGTAAATTGGTTGTGCTTAAGAGCACCCCCCCATTAATAATTTAATTACTGAAAAATAGAAAATAAAAAAAAATAAAAATACTTCTTCTATTTCACTTTATTTATCATTATTTATGTGTATATTACACTAACAATATTATGATCTCATTATTTATGTATATATCACTAACAACCCTTTCTCGCAAGGATATCCAATAGGTCATGCACCCCCCATGTACATACATAACATACAACCATGGACTCATCAATGCACTGACCGTGGATAGGGACCAACCCTTTTCCACAGGGATATCCAGTCATGCACCACACATGTGTATCCACAGCATACAATGACGTTGTCAACATCAATATTATTTCTCATCAATGTCATTATCAACATCAACATCATTTCATCTCAATGTCATCAACAACATCAACAACATTTTATTTCAATATTATCAATTATATTATCTCTTTTCAACATCGTCAACCATATCAACACTCTCTCATTTTAACATCATCAACCACATCAACATTATTCATTTTCAACATCATCAACATCAATAGTATCTCAATCTCAATATCATCAACAACATCACAAACAATCGCATTTCACATTTATATAACATATGTCTGAGATTCACATTCCCTAGGTCTTCAGAAAACACAAACTTCATTCATTCACAGTCTATACTACAACGAGATTGGTCTTTTAGGAAAATTCTAAATTAAAGAGGAGAACTACAATATAGAAAACAAACACTTATGGCCATTTAAAAATTTAATTAAAGAATTAAATAAGGGAACATATTATAAAATTTTGGACAGAGTCTCCTCTGTAATTAAGACTTTTCCCAAAAATCCAATCATTACAACAACAACATTATTCACAGTTTTATTCATCAATAATAAATCCATCGCATCTCATTAGTTAAAAACACAATTTTTCTTGAAAACGAGCACACAACAGGGACACACATACATCAATAATAAATAGTATCCCATTAGTTTAAAACATAGTTTTTCTTGAAAATCAGCACACAACATAGACAGACATACATTTCTATAATTGGGTTCCCTGACCCCAACTATGGTATCAAAAGCTATAAACAAACAACAAACTCCTCTCCCCTATCTATAAATTCTCCCGTTAGCTCCTCGCGGTGTTGTTTTGAGATCCCTCAAGTTTGTGTGCTTTGACCCAAACCTAGAGCTCTATATACCAAATCAAAGAGAATTTAGTATAGATTTCAAAGATAAGGTTAATATGAAGATTTGGGGTCAAATATCCACTCAAATTTAAAAGGGGATAAAATGGTGTTTTGGGAGTCCACATCAAAAAGACATCATTTTGAATTTCGGATCACACCAATGTGACCGGAGCTCAACGACGGTCACAAAAATGACATCAATTTTATAAAATGGAAACTTTTACAACGTTTCATTTTCAAAGGGTTTTCAAAAGAAGTGTAAAAACTCCCAATAACGGTACCCAAAAGACAACAGACACTAATAGAGACTTAAACTAACTACGAGAAGACAAGGAAACCATGATTACCTCCAAGAAACCAAGAAAAGAGGATAGGAGGCTCCATTCTCTACCGAATCCTCGAGTTGAGTTTTGAAAATTTCGCTCCGATTAAAGTGTTCCTCTTTGTGCGGTCGTCCAATGGCAAGCAGCGGTGGCTCGTGGTGGTCACCGGTGGCTGTGGGTGGTGGAAGAAGTGATTAGTTTTGGGTGAGAGTTTAGAGAGAGAGAGATAGAAGTAAAAATGCATTCTTCTACACTACTGGACTTATTTATAATCCGCAAGTCTCGCTCAGCGCAGTCGTCTCGCTCAGCGCAATTTCCTCTCTGTCTGGGAATTGCGCTTAGCACGGCGGTAGCACATAGTGCAGAATCAAATTTTGTTATTTTGAAGATCCCAAAACGGTAAAAATATGCACAGATGGGTTGTGAACCTACTGTAAAAATTGGAAGGCGATCCAACGGTTATTAAATCCAAGATCTTGGTTTTACAAAAGCAGGTTTTGGGTCAAACTAATAATCACACCTTTCAAACATAGATCAAACAAACTTCACATAACTTAACATTCACACCAAACAGTTGCACAAAGATAATTTACACAACAATTAAACTAATCAAATAATCAAATAACACAAGAAATACATCAAACATCTATTTTCAGTTATCAAAATTTCAGGGTGTTACAAAAGACAACAAATGAAGATACCACGTAGTAAGGTATTGAGGAACTACATTTGAAGAAACAAGCTCTCCAAAAGACACGAATGATGCTAGAGAAGAAAGCTTGTGAAAGCTTGTCATCATGTAGAAGTCCTAATCAAAGCAAGACAATTAGAAGATATAAGAAGTGTTCCTAAGAAAGTTGTAGTTATCTAAAGAAAGGATAAGATTCACAATATGCAAAAGACTCGCTTCTCTAGAGTAGCAAACTCATGACTAAGCTGAAGAAAGGAGAAGTCATAAGCCACTAACACAATAAGCACCAACGGGCTACAAATTCAATTTTTAAATGGGCAAGCTGTCATCTAGCTAAATAAGAAGGAAGAGCCAATTGTTTGATAGAGACAACATAGAATAGATCTCCTTGGCCTTGAAGCCTCTTACGAAATCATCAATGATCATCTACAAGTTCTATATAAGGAACAACAATTGTTGAAACTCGTTGCTAGGAAGGAAAATAGGATAAAGAAAGGATAAGATCAAGAAGTTGAGTTATATAGAAATATCTTTAGCTTCTGACTAGTTTTCCTTTGCCCAAACACTCTAGGACTTAAAGTCAAGTCTATTCAACCGTAAAGTGTTTGCAAATACATTATTTAGAGAAGTATTATTGACGAAAGCTTTTGAAAGGTGTCTTAGGAACATGTCCTTAAACAAAAACCCTTTGGGATAGAGAAACCTTAGAAGAACAATTAGTAGGATTGTTGTTGCTAAAGATTGAGAGAACACAACAAGTGTTATATGAGTCAAGTAGCAATTGCTAATTTAGGATTAAAACTTAAAGAGACTTTTTGAAAGAATACTTAGGTAAAGTCTGTAAAGGCTTAAAGAATGTTGAGGATGAGCCTACCAAGGCTTAGAGAATATTGGGATGAAGTCTAAATAGGCTTTTCAAAAGAATATTTGGGTGAAGCCTGGAGAGACATTTTGAAAGAATACTTGGGGGAGCTTAGGCTTAGACTGTGAAAGCTTGTGGAGGTTTGAGGAGAAAAAATACCTATCATTGGTGCCAGGGCCAACCCAATGTATTTAGAGGCCTAAAGCGAATTTTAAAATGTGGCTTTTTTAGTCTAATAATTGTTTTTGAACAAAAATTAATATTTTTATTGAAAATTTATTTTTCAAGCTTTTAAGGATGCAAAGTTATTTATTAATTTATTATAATTGATTTCCTTTAACATTTTTTTTCAATCGATGTTAAAGCTAATTCATTCAATCTTTCTTGAGACATTGTTGATCTTAAATAAGATTTAATTAATTTTAGTTTTGAAAAACTTCTTTCCGCCAAAGCAACACTTACCAGAATTGTTAACATTATTCTATAAGCAATAAAAACATTCGAAAAAAATCAATTCTTTTTATACAATTAAGTATGTTAATTGGTGTATCATTTTCTATTTGTATAATATCTATTACAATTTTTAGTTTGGTAAATAAATCTAATCCATCAATATCTGAGTGATTATTAAGTTTTAATGAATGTTCAAGGTTAAGACAATATTATTTCAAATTATTACTATCTAAAGACTTCAATTTCTTAATGCTAAATAGAAAACCATAAACATAATATATTTTAAATTGTTCAAATGTATTTCTTAAAGCAATAATTGTTTGATCTATTATATACAAGAAGTAATCAATTTTAAATGATTCCTAGACGATTTTACAACTTCATTATCAATATTCTCATCAAATTGTTTTTTCTACGAATAACACGTTTTTCACGAAACTTAGGTTCTACTCAAAATTTTCAAGCTCATAAGTTGCTAAACAATCAACTTCGCTTTTTATTTTAAAATCATCATTAATTTCACCTAATTTTAATAAAACATCTCTTATTTGTGAATTTTGAAATCTTAAAGCTTTTATACTTTCAATACGACTTTTCCATCGTGTTTATGACAATGGTTTGAGAGTTAGGCTAGGAATATGATCTTGTAGAATTTTCCATCTTTTTGTTGAAGAAGAAAATAAAGTATATATGTGTTGTAGTACTCCAAAAAAAGATGTAGTTTTAGGACAAGAGTTAGCCATATCACAAAGTACCAAATTTAGACTATAACAACCACATGGAGTATAAAATGATAGAGGATTAGCGTCTAAAATTCTTTTTTGCACACCTTGATGTTTTCCTTTCATATTTGATCCATTATCATAAGCTTGTCCTCTTAAGTTACTAATATCAAGTCCAATATTTTTTTTTCATTCATAATAGCATAAAAAGGACATTTTCCAGTTGTATCATCTACTTTTAATTTTTTTTTTAAATATTAAAAAACTTGTATTTGAGTTGAAGAAACATCTACACACCATAATACAAAAGACATTTGTTTTTGATGACTTGCATCAGAAGTTCAATCAAGTATGATTGAAAAATATTTTCCATTCTTAATATTTTTTATAATATTTGTTTTAATTTCACTTGCTAACAAATTTATTGTAACGCCTTGTATGCATCCGGTTCATTAACATTCATTTATGGCAGTTAAGCTGATACGTGCCCTAATTCAATTAAAATCATGTTTTAAATAAAGGCACTTATCCTTTAATTTCATAATCTTTTATCATAAATTTACCTTAAACCTAGTTAAATATCTCCTAATGCTTGCATAAATGTCATTCGTCATATTTCGGAAGATTAATCCAACATGTTTTAAATTTTGATAGATTCCGTGAATTTCCAGGGCTTCCGTAAACAAAAAGCAAGCAGATCTGGCTGAAGAAAGCAAACAGGGAGGTGCAGAAAGCAAAAGGCCCATCAAAATAGTCCAGCGTGCCTTTTAACTCGCCTGGGCGAGTGAATATAGTAAAAAATGCTCACTTGCGCGAATTAAACACCAATTTAGGCCACTTGGGCCACTTGGGACAGCTGGAAGTGCAAGTTGCTGTGCAACTTGGGCCTAACTCGCCCAAGCGACCAAAAACAGCCTAAAACGCTCGCCCAAGCGACTTGAGTCGGCCAGACCTCCCTCTATAAATAGCCAAACACCCCCCAAGGCCAAATCCATCCCTCTCAAACTCTCTCAACTCCATTTTTCTCTCCTCTTTGCTTCTTTTAAGCTTTTTCTTTAGTTTTTGTAGTAAATAGTAGTATTAGGTAGGTTAGGGAAGTGAGAGAAGTGAGATTTAGTGTGGAGACTCTGCCGGAAAAAAGCGGTGATGGGGCCCTTCATCAATTCTTCTCTTAAGGAGGTTCTCTCTATGCTTGGTTAGTTTTTCTTATGGATTGGATGTAATCTTCTACTTTTAAGTATCTCTTTTAATATTTATTTATGCATAAGTCTTTTCTATTTATTATTGGTAATTTTATTCCGTTCTTAATGCTTGATTCTACTTGATCACTAGTTTCATGAAATTGGATTCTAAGTTTAACTGGAAAGTACTCTTAGGATTTGAACTGAATAATTTTACTTATTACGTTACGATCGCTAGGAATAGGGCGTACCATTTTGATTGCATAAAAGCACGCGATTATAATTCTTAATGCTGGGATATTTACTTTGTATGCGAGGGATCGATATTTAGTAAAATATCCTTAGAACTCGATTGCGAGGAATCGATTTGAGGTTAACATAGTGTGCATCAATAAGAATAGAAAATGATTTATACATGGTAATATTAATTGGATACCAAGGTATGAATGATGAAATCCAAATCCTACACTTTTCTTGAATTAATTAAAATCGTTTTATTAGCTTTCGTAATCTTCCGTAATTTTCCGTTATTTCCGTAAAACCATAAAAACTTCGATCATACTCGTTGTACATAACTATTAAACTGTTAAATTTTATTTGGATTAACTGAGTAGCACAAGTCCCTGTGGAGACGAACTTTTATAAATTTTGTAACTTACAACGATAACTCGGTACGCTTGCCGAAAGTTTTCCTAACATAAGCGCAGCAATTAATCAAAGCTAATTAATTCGGAAGCAAATAACAAAATGACATCATCATACGTCAATAACAATACCATAACTACATTATGTGTGGTGATCTCTCCAATATCCAACTAGAGGACCAAATCAACCATATACATATATCTCAACAATGGTTGTATAAAGCAAGAAGGTATCAAATACCCTGTCCTCTCAACATACATCAATATCTCTCAAGATATACAACATATACACAATATACATCAACTGTGCATCTTCCCCTCAAGGGTACAAAATACAGGCATAACCAAAACACTGAGCCAACATGCTCTCAAAATAATATGCCTAGGATTCACACAGAACCAAGTTCCTACTCGGGCCTCTTGCCCTAGGATCCATCAACCGCTCACTGAGCATCACCTGCAAAACATAATCCCCACAGACGGGGTGAGATAAAAATCTCAGTAAACTCAAGGTTCTTGGAGGTCTCTCCTCCCCCTAGTTCACTTCCATAACATATAGCATCAAAATTAGTATCACACCATCTAGTCATCATGGCTTTCATAAAACACATCACATGTATACACAACACACGTGCCATTCCGTTGGGCGTTACCAACATCAGGAATGCAACACACACACACACACACACACACACACACACACACACACATATATATATATATATATATATGAGCCATATGGGGTGGAAGCGAGGACTAGGGAAAAGAAATCAGAACAACCAATGCATATGGAAAGCAGGAATAGAATACGGAATTCACATGGCTATGAACAATAATAAAGACAATAAATATAAACTTAAAGCATAAAATTATACTCTCAAGTGCAGCAGAGCCAACAAGATGAGAGGGAGTGGATGGGAAGAGAAATATTCAATTATAGAAAATAAACATGCAATGCAAAGATGAGAAAACAAATGTTTATTTCTCAAAAAGATTAAAGATTACAAGGGATTAAACTCAGAGTTACCTATGGGGAACACTCTGAATTGTACAACACTCGAAAATAGAACTTCTAATTGAACCTGTTTACAGATTGAGGATCGCAGCCCTTAAATAGACTCAAAAATTCCTGTTTCTACAGTTCCGGTAGACAAAACCAGAAAACCTACCGCTACAGTGAACAGTGCTGAACAGTGGTCTGTCGCAGGAAATAATGATGTCATGATGATGCCAGTTTTCATCTGCAGAAGCTTTCACCACTTTCCCTTCAGATGTTGATACTGGGATGCTTAGTCTGAAGGAGCTTTCACCACTTTCCCTTCAGATGTTGATACTGAGATTGAAGATGCTAAAGGAGCTTTCACCACTTTCCCTTTAGCTGGATGATGCTGAGGTTTTCAGTCATCCCTAAGATTGATGCCGAAACAATCGTCTTCATTTTGATAGAAATCATCTGACAATTCTGAAGAAGCTTCAGCAGGTTTTTTGGATGAGGAGCCGGCGTCTTGATTCTCCTTCTCCAAAAGATTAAAGATCATTTTTATGTTTTCAGTAAACTTCTCCTTAGAGGAAGAAGATGCCAAGGCTGATAACACTTGTGATCTTTGATTGAGGAATTTGCAGGCTTCTGGGTCTGCGGCTTTGGTGAAGGTTGGATGCTGCTTGAACCAAAGCGAAACCTGTTCAGGACTCGCCCTTGAATGGTCAAACTGAGGCCACCATTTTACCAGGGCTTGCCGTTTGAGCATTGGTAATTGTCCTTTTATGGAGGTATTACCAAAGGTATATCGCCATTGGAAGATCCAGGTGAGGGAGAGTTTGCTGAAGAAGTGAAGATCCACTGGGAACGAATCATTGTCTGGATGTTCAAACTTCTTTGTGAAAGTTGTTAAGCCGGATACCACCTCAGAAGGGAGTATCTCAAGGATTGGTCCATAGAAATTCCACCACTGCAGGAACCACTGTGGGAACTTATATTGGACATTTTGTTTAAAATAAATAAGCCAGGAATGCATAAAATCTTTATTTTGAAAATAAAAAACATTATTCCAAGCAGTTTGATAATCCCAATATGAAATTCCACCACTGCAGGAACCACTGTTCAGGTTGTTGAACTATGGCTTTGCCTTTTGGTTTGTGAAGAGTTATAGGGGTTTAAGACATGGTTTTGATTATGTCTAATATGGTTTCATTTCCTTCTTCTTCAAAAGTAATGTCAGCCCATGTTTTGGACGGAAGGCCTTTTGGAAGATGAGAAAGACCTTGTTCATGGAAGGCCAAAAGGGTTTGGATTGGCATGGCATAATCTGCCTTTGTTTGGGATTGAGGTTTAGGTTTTTGAGTCAAAGACTCAGTGATGGATGGTGGTAAAACCCGGGTAGATGACCCAGACTGGGTTGATGACCCAGATTTTGATTGCTTTTTGGAACCTTCTTCCTGATTGGATGAAGATCCAACCCCTGCAGATGCTGCATGGGAGATTAAACCAGCAACAACTAGTCTAGGTTTGCTGCCTTTTCCTCTCCCTATTCCTCGTGAGGAGGAAGATTTTACTGAATTGGGCATATGCTCACCGATCTCTCCCCTGTAAGTTGTTAGACTTTTGGCAAGCGTACCAATTATCGTTGTAAGTTACAAAATTTATAAAAGTTCGTCTCCACAAGGACTTGATTTACTCAGTTAATTCAAATAAAGCTTAACAGTTTAATAGTTTATGTACAATGAGTGTGAACGGAGTTTCATGTAGTTGTGGATTAACAGAAATTATGAAAATTTAGAAGAAACGGAAATAATAAATTTAGTGCGGAAGATTACGAATGATTATGGAAAATTACAGAGAATTACGGAAAATAATAAGACTAGTTTGATTAATTCAAGAACGTAGGATTGGATTTCATCATTCATACCCTTAGTATTCAATTAATATTACCATGCATAAGTTATTTTCTATTATTAATGATGCACACATAAAATTACCCCAAATCGATCCCTCGTATTTGAAAATCCTAAGAATATTTATCAAATATCGATCCCTCGCATATGAAATAAATACCCCAGCATTACGATCATATTCGCGTGCTATTTGCAATCTAAACGTTATGCTTTATTCCTAGCAATGTAACGTAAAGAGTAAATTATTTAGTTCAAGTTTTAAGAGTACTTTCCAGTTAAACTTAGAACCTTATTTCATGAAACTATTGATCAAGTAGAATCAAGCATTAAGTATGGAATAAATTTACCAATGATAAATAGAAAAGACTTATGCATAAATAAATATTAAAAGAGATATTTAAGGGTAAGAAGATTACATCCAATCCTTTGAGAGAAACTAGCCAAGCACGGAGAGAACCTCCTTAGAAGAATAGATGAAATGACTCATCACCGCTTCTTTTCGGCAGAGTTTCCACACTAATCCTCACTTCTTTCACTATCCTAAGCTACCTACTAACAAGATTTAAAGAGCATGAGGCTTAAGCACAAGCTTAGAAGCAAGGGAGGAGGAGAAAAGAGTTGCAAGAAGTGTCTTTGTCCTTGGGGGGTGCATGGCTATTTATAGGGGGCTGGCTACTCGAGTTCACTCGCCCAAGCGAGTGTTTTTGCCTTTGTTTGCTCGCTTGGGCGAGCTTAAAACCCACTTGGAGGCCCACTTGCAGAAGCCACTCGCTTGGGCGAGTGTTTTGTGCATGTCTCACTCGCCTGGGCGAGTTAAATGTACCATCCAGAAGAATCTTTTGGGCCTTGATGGATTTTGGGCCTGTTTTGCTTGTTGTACCTCCCATGTTTCACTTTCTGATCCATTTTTGCTTGCTTTATTTGTTTGGAAGTTTCGTAAATCCTTTAACCTATCAAAAAGCAAGAAAGGATTGGATAAATCTTCAAGAATATGAACACAACATTTATCCTAAGCACTAAATACAAACTAACTAGATTAGGGCAAGTTTTTATAAATATTCTTAGTAAAAATGAAAGATAAGTGCCTTCAATGTAATCCTAATTTCACTAAGATATGACACTTATCATAAGTATTCACGAGTAAGATAATCAGGTAAGGAGTTTAAAGTACCTTTGAGAAATTCAATTTCAAAATAAAAAATACTTAGAATGGCTTGCCATCTGGCAAAAATTTGTTTTGATGCAAGATTTTTGACGTCCTTTTGTAAAATCTCTTTTGCAAATTTAGAATCAACACGAATTAAAAACCTTATTAAGCAAATCAGATTGAAATTTAGAAATGCATAAAACAATTGCTAAAACTTCCTTTTTAACTGTGGAATAATTCTGCTGGGCAGGGTTCCAATGCTTAGAAGTAAAGGCAATTATTTGTTCTTTGCCACTAACAGACTGCTTAAGAATGCCACCATAACCAATGTCAGAGGCATCAGTTTCAACAATCTTTTTGGCTGAAGGATTGGGAAGATATAGACAAGGAAGGTTTTGGACCTGAGATTCGATCTGTTTGACAATGTCAGTATGGGTATTTGTCCAAGGAGGAGGAGCCTTCTTGAGACGGTCATATATAGGTTTAGCAAGATTACTTAGCTGAGGGAATAAATCAGCCACATAATTTAGACAACCGAGAAAACGCTGAAGTTGGTTTTTTCGATGATCTGGTTGGGGAATTTGTTTGAAAACTCAATAGCACGATTGATAGGAGTGATAGTTCCCTGATGAATGTTGTGACCAAGGAAACAAATTTTTGTTTGGAAAAGGTTAATTTTAGTTTTAGATAAAGCAAGACCATTTTTCTTGATTACCTGAATGAAGATGTTTATGTGTTTAAAATGTTGGTCAACAGATTGGGAAAACACAAGAACATCATCAATATAAACAATAATAAAAGAAGAGTATGGATTAAAAATGTCATTCATAATTTTCTGGAATTCTGAAGGAGCATTTTTCAATCCAAAAGGCATAACTTTCCATTCATATTGCCCGAAAGGAACTGTAAAAGTTGTTTTATAACAATCCCTCTCACTGATTTGAATTTGCCAAAATTCGGATTTCATGTCAAATTTTGAAAAGATTTTAGCAGAAAAAAGGCGATTAAGGAGATCCTTCTTGTTAGGAATCGGATAGCGAATCCACTGAAGGGCTTGGTTGAGGGGTTTATAGTTGATGACCAGGCGGGGAGATCCACGTTCAATCTCTGCTGGTTTGTTGACATAGAATACCGAACAAGACCAAGGACTCTTACTTTTCCTGATTAGCCCCTTTTGCAGAAGATCTTGAATTTCCTTCTGGCAGTTAACAAGGAGTTCTTGGCTCATCTGGATGGGTCTGCCTTTGGTCGGGATTTGTCGATCATTAAAATCTTTTTCATAAGGAAGATCAACGATATGTTGTTTGCATTGCTAAAAAGCGTTTGGGAGATCGGCACAGATGGAGTTTTGGATTTGATTAGACAAAAACTTGATTTTATTGATAATAATAGGTTGGTTAAGCAAATAATCAATTTTCTTATAAGAAATTTCTTCTTTAAGATAATTAATTTGGTTTTGCTTAAAAAGGATTGGATTTAAATCTCTAACGATTGGGTTTTTAAGAAACCTAAAAGTAATAGATTTGTTTAGATAGGTCGTAGAAATGCCTTTATCAGAAATGGTTATAGGAAAGATTGATTTGATAAAAGGCGTTCCTAAAATAACAATATTTTTCAGATTTTTAACCAAAAGGAAAGAGGTTTTAATTTTCAAATCTTCCTTTTCAATTAATGCATCTGAAAGCTTGTAATTGACCCGAAGTTTAGAACCACTAGCGGTACTAAGACGTTCGGAGATTTTTTCAAAATACTTGGTTGGAATTAATCCTTCCTGAATGCAGTTTGAATCTGCCCCTGTGTCAAACAGAGCTTCAGTTTCAAGGATAAAGGTTCCAACAATAATTTTGACTTTTATAAAAAACTTTTGGATTGTTAATTGATTAATTAACTCGAAAATGTTTCGAGGAACTACAGGAGTAACTGAATTATTTGGGGATTCATTATCAGAGGGTTGGTTACCCTGATCATGATTATCTTCATCAGTTTGATCACCAGATTGCAGAACAGTCAGAATATTCTGATGAACATTCTGTTGTTCTTTAATGAGGTGAATTTCAGCTTTTAGTTGATTAACTTTATGCTGAAGATCCTATGGGGTCACTGGTTTAACAACACTCTTTTCAAATTTTTTAAGGGTATTGTTAAGGTTAAACTTGTTAGTAATTAACAAATTGTTAGCTTTAGAAGATGAAGAAGATGGCTCATTTAAAGATTGTTTAAGTTTTAATAAAAGATTTTTCTTCTCATCAGGGTCCGAAATAGAATTAATCACCTCTAAAAGAAGATCTTGCTCCCGGGTAAGGACATTGATTTGGGAAGAAGAAGGACAGTCTTCATCAGTCGAAGATAGATCATCTTCTTGAATTTGATTCAGATTTTCTTAAGATTGACCCTCAGAAGTTTCCTTATCAGATTCATCCTCAGAGGAAGATTCTACTAGGAGCTGATTAATCTGTTCTTCAATAGCTGGTTCTAAGTTAAGATTCCTAAGCTTTTTCTTAAGCCTGTAATACTGACTTTTATGGCCAGGTTTACCACAAGTCCAACAGACTACTAGTTTCTTAGGGATATTGACCTTGTCAAAGGGAGGTTTGGTCTGGAACTCTCTTCTAAGCTTTCTAGGTGGGGTTCCTGACTTGTGACGATGGTAAACAAACTTCTTGGGTTTCTGTTTCTCTGGATTATGGGTATGTTTCTTAGACTTCCTAGGCTTGGAACAGGGAAGGCCAAACTGCTCACAGAAATTTCCTAAATCTCTGCGATTTTGAGCCTTTTCTTTGGCAAGCTGATGTTGGATTTTATCATCTTGACAAATCTTTAAGGCTACCTTTTGGATGTAAGCAATAAGTTGCCCATAACTCAATTGCTTGTAAGGGATCTCGTTGTTGGGGTGTTGACTACGGATCTTGTCCCTAACCTTATCCCCTAAAGACTTTGGAAGACCAACAAGGAACTTTTCTTTCCAGAAAGCTTCTTGACTGTCTTCACGGGTAAAGACTCTAGTGAGGAAGGTATCCTTATACCACCTAAAGTCTGCTAAAGTCTTACACCAAAGGTTGGAAAGGATTTTGGCAGATCTATCTTTCCAAAGGCTGGAATCACCTATGAAATGCTGAACTATGGTAAAGATTAACTGGTTGACCGAATCAGGAATAGGCTTACTATCTTTGAGGAGGATAGTGCCATCATTTTCCATTTTGATAGCTTCTTGGATGGTAATCTTATGATCCTCGGTCAAGTAATTATCCCACCAGCCTTTTAGTTGTCCAGTAAAATCGGAAACTAAAATATTTACAATAACTGCTTCCGAACAGTTAAGGGATGTAGCATAGGTCGTAGCAACCATAGTCATTTGCTAGAGGATGTTGAGGATCTGGTACTCAGTTTTGCCATCTATGTTCCATTCATAGACATGATTGACATTAAAGGATTTGGATTGTTCCCTTTCTTCTAGGAGAAGATCAGGAGGGGTTGCCCTATGGTAATACAGTTTAGAGGGTTGCTTCCAATTGGGCTAGTTCCTAATGGGATTGATTTGGACAGACCTATCAGAGTCAGTTACCATCTTCTGACTCGGCTTGGTTAAGGACATTGATTTCCTTATCTTTGTCCTTATGGGCTTCATGCCTAGATCTGGCTCTAGGAAGGGTTGATTTGGAATGGGCTTCTTGGGAAGTTCTTGGATGATAATGGAAGTTAATCCTTCAAGCTTTTCTCTAGACTCTACAGAAGGCTGATTAGGAGGTTGGTTGAAAGCTTTAAGTTTGGAAAACTCTTTTCTAAGCTTATCAGTCATCCTAAAAGGTTTAAAGATTGGGGTTTGATGGTTTTAGAGGAGGATGAGCCGGCTTCTAGGCTAATACCGGGTTTTCTCTCCTAATTTTTCCCCAATGGTCTGGAGGTACTTGTTGGTATAGTTGGATTGTTCCATAAGATTCTTGATATCTTTGGCTGATATGGGTTCAGTCTCATCCTTAGACTTAAAAGGCGAGGCATAGATAGGGTCATGTTTTTCATTCCTGATATTAGAAAGGATAAACTTGGTTGACGGAGGGAATTCAGATCTAACAACCTGACCATCTTCAAGGTCATACTTGGTGATGACACTAATGGTGTTTGGTTCTAAGAAGGGATAATCAATCTTATGGTAGGCTGCATAAGACTTGAACCAATCAAAGAAATAGATCTGTGTTTGGACTTGGTTGAGGAAGGAATAATATTATTTCCTAATTTGGGTTTTGCTATCATCCCTGTAATGGCTAAGAAACCACTCTCTTTGAGGAGTCATTTCCTCAGAGTCAAAATCTAGCTTAAGGGCTTCATAATCTATGTAGGTCTTATTAATCATGGATAACTTCATAATCTTGCATAGATGAAAAGGTTGGAGAAGGGATAGATCTAGACTCTTCCTCAGGATTCTCCTGCTGGTATACAGGTTGAGTAATGGAGGACGAGGTTTCTACACCCTGGAGCTTGATTCTGCTACTACTTCCACTAGGAGTAGCAGAAAAGGATTTCCTAGAGAAAACAGACCCAAACATTTCAGATCTAGAATCTCTAGTGAAGGAAGACCTAGCAGTGTTGAAGAAGTTGAACCTATTGAAGGTGATCTTTAGTCTTCCAAAGTCATATTGCTTGACAGACTCAAAACTAGGTGTGGTTTGGGGTTTAGCTGGAGCAACGTTGTCTATGGCCCAAGTCTGGGGGAAATTGATGTCTTCCCACTTGATGACTTTAGGAATGACTACCTTGGCTTTGGTGGTATCGGTAAGGAACAAGGTAGTTTCTCCAGTCTTTCTGGGTTTGAGGACTCTAGACACACATGAGTTCATTACCTTGTATTGAACTCGGTAGATGATATTGACCGGGATAGATCCGACTTTCATATCAAGACCATGAAGCTGGACGTCTAAGGTCAAGACATCTAGGATGTTTGCATCCTCAAGGCTGACAGTCCTATCAGGATAACAATTGAAATAGATGGGTCCATTGCTAAGGCTGGTCTCTACGGTGCCTAAGATGGAGTCGGTAAGCTGATTGTGTCGGGAGTCTCTTAAACACAGAAGAATAGAGGTGTTTAATCCTTCGATCCCTAAAGGTTTGGCAGCAACTTGGACACATCCAATATGCAAAAAATTATAATTTTGTTTATGATGTTTTAAAGAATTGTTTAAAAGAAGTTTAATTTCATCAAAATCAGTTTTAAGGCGGATATTAGTTTCAACAGTCTGAATGATAAAATCAGTCTTTCAAAAATATCGGCCTTCAGGTTTGTAAAGCTTATTATCTGGAATTCTAGGTATCTTCCAATCATCCAGATCCTGATTAATATCTTCAAAAGAAACTTCTTCTTTGAAAATATTACAGTTTGATTTGATTAAAGTGTTATCGACTTGAGAAGGGCTGAAAGAGGAGGAGGAAGGTTGCGAAGACTTGAAAGAGAGTCGAGAGGAGAAGGTGTGAAAAAGAGACATGGAAGAAGAAATCATAAATTAGTCTCCTGATATCATCGCCATCCTTTGGTTCTATAAAACATAAAGATAGATCTGGGTTTAACTGAAGAAGATCATCCACTGAAGGGCACATTCTCTCTGAACTTTACTCATACATATATGACTATTTCAAGAGAAGATCATCCGCGATGGGTACTTTCTCTCAAACATGCAACATATATAACATTGCTCGAGGAAGATAATCCGCGACAATACATTCTCTCAAGACTTATTCACAACAGAATATATAGATAACATAATATCTAATTCACACATATATGGCTATTCCAAGAGAAGATCATCCGCGACGGGTACATTCTCTCAAAACTTATTCACACATATCATTACCTGAAGAAGATCATCTACTGAAGGACACATTTCCTCAGGACTTTATGTCAATGCCTGAGAAAGATCATCCACTGAATGACACATTGTAACACCCCAAAAATTCCATAACTATAGCCAAAACATTATATGAATTATTCTTGCATAATTATTGATGTACATATTAGGATTTGATGCTCTAGATTTGAAAGATTAGAGTGAAATATCAATTGGAGATATTACGAAAATATTTGAAGAAAAATGACCATATTACCCTTTCCGTATATTAGAAACGACAAAAATGCCCTTGAAGTTAAAATGACGAAAATGTCCCTAGATATTTTAGTTAGATATTTTAAGGAGGAAAATTACCTAAATGCCCTTGGATATTCTAGAAATGACAAGAATACCCTTAGATATTTTTGGCTAGATATTTTGTGGTAGAAATGACAATTATGCCCTAGGATGAATGAAATTACCATAATGCCCTTCAGGCCAGAAATGACCAGATACCCTTTGAGATTCTGTGGAAACCTGATGGAAATACAGAGCAATCTTAGACAGCAGATTATTAAGATATTTTGTGACAAGAAACCTTAGAATAGAATTTCTATAAATTTTATAAGGTGACGACTTTAAAATAGTATTCAAGAGGATGGAGGTGGCAGAACAATATGGAAAAATGAGAAATAGAATCTGTATATTTTCTCTCAATTGTAGGATGTCCAGATTTACCCAATAAAATGGTTTAGTAATTTTGATGGACAGAAGAAGAATAGACCAAGTAGAATTAAGATAATAACATTTTGTAGGCAATGATGTGTATCATTCGGTATAGATTGCTTGTGAATAATTTTAAACTATCATTAAAGCCAATTTTTGGAGATCCCTAGAAATCTATTATTTCATATTATTTTAGGTGAAAGAATTAAAATTAAAATTAAATTTCTTACAAGGAATTACCATGTGAAAAACCTTAATTGGAATTAGGTTTTTCTTAAGCATCCAATGGTATAAAAGGAAGGAAATTTATAGCCACACCCCTGGGTTTATAGTTCACGAAAATGGTGTAGAATAGGCAAAAAGATTCATGAAAGCAACTTGTAGAGGTAAGACATGAGATGAATATAAGTGTTAGGACACTTGTATGGCATGGATGCAAAGAAAACAAAAATCTTCTCTTGTCTCCTTTGGTAGAACACGTGGACAGTTCTAGATATTATGTCAACAATCCCAACGGTCAAAAGTTACATATGTGAGATAGGAGTATAACTTTAAAATTCTAAGGAAATCCAACGGTTAACGAATCCAGAATCAATATTTTACTAAAACGGGTTTTGGGGAAAATTCAAGAATAAAGAAAAGCACAAAATATCTCTAACACCTAGCTATACCACGTAAACAAGAATGAAATTGGTGAAGATTTCTCTCCAAGATGAGCAAATCCACGTGCACAATCAAGAGGATTAAGGAAGGCTTGAGAAAATTCAAGAAAGTGGACACTTGGTTGGTGGAAAAGCTAGAAACCTTGCCATTGGTCCATTTGGAAAGCAAGGTCATAATGACCTAAGGGATATTTTCATGGCAAAGCAATTCATCCACTCTATAAATAGGCATAAATGGACCGAAAATTTCAAGCTTGTTTAAGGGAGTAAACATGCAAATCTCTCTTTCTTTCATCTTTTCCTTTTATGATACATCCTTTGCATCTTTCACTTTCAAGAAAAATAAAAGCAAAACCTAAGCCTTGCTACCTTGATACTTCACGTGGAGATTAGGAGCATTTAGAAGAAGGATAGTCAAGCTTTTAAGAAGAAAGAACAAGGTATGTATGGGGAGGTTTATGTTAAATATAGTTTAAGTATTGCTTATTTAAGGTGTTTCTTCTATTTCTATAAAGCTTGCCCACCATGTGTTTGATATATTGTTTCAAAGAAATGAAATAGGTTTAAGGATTGCTTGTTGGAATAAGTGTTTGAATATTTGTGAAGTATGATTTATATACAAGAAGTTGTTGGATTTGAATTATATTTGCATGGTTGATTTGAATTGTAATTACATAATGGAATGTTTTACTAAAGTTGTGTGTTATATATTGTTAAAAGTGTTCTATAAATCCTTGAGCATGTCTATTAAATTTTATGCTAGAATTATGTTAAATGCATGCCTATTATATTGAATTTATGAAGATGGATGTTGAAAGTGTAAAGTTTAAGCATATGAGAATATGAGATATAAATTGATATTGAAGAATAAATATGAGATAAAAGAGAATCATTCATGCATGTTTCATATGCATATGCCTGACGGGGGCTAGTCCGTGTTATTTACCTCAAGAGGAGGTTTGTCAGATAGCTAAACTGAGTCCATGAGTTCAGAGGAGTCTGAGCTAGGGGGTAGTTGAGACAGTGAGGACCACACCACCATGATGATCACATAGGTGGAGGTGACATTCCTACGCGCCACTGGGCTACCCTGACTTAATGGATAAGTTCGTTCCACTGAGAGAGGGTGGGGCTATCTTGACTATGGTACCAATTGATGAGAAGTTGAGAGAATCATGCATCATATAAAGAAGATGAGCATGCATTACATGATGGGATGTTGTATGATTATCTGTATGTTGTAAATATTGTGTGACTTGAACTATGTTTACTTGAACTATGTTTAACATAAACTTACCCTATATTTTGTGTCTGTGGTTGACACCTGCGATGACCTCAATTTATTTGGGCGAGCAGAGGTACAGTAAAGCAGTGGATAATTGTGAAGAGAAGATGCTGAAGATATTTTGATGGATTTTATAATTTGTATTAGTCTTTTAATCAGTTTGTATTTTATGTTGGCATGTATTTTGGGATTGTATGACGGACTATATTTTGGACTGTATTGATGGACTGTATTTTAATTATTATCAATAAACCGTGGTGAGGGAGAATTCGTTTATGAAATGAATGATTAGTAAAATTTGAAACAAGAAGAAAGGAATTTTCGTGAAAATTATAACTAAGAAAATTTTAAAGCAAGTGGAAAAGAAATTTCATTCAAAATCAATAAAATACAAGATAGTAAAACGAGGCGTTACACACATTCCCTCAGGACTTATATCAATGTCTGAGAAAGATCATCCATTGAAGGGCACATTCTCTCAGACGTACATGGCACTACCAATAAAAGATCATCCACTTAAGGGCAGATTTCCAAAGGAAGTCCATAACTAGTCTATTCTACTGGCCAGAGAATCTCATCAATCACACAACATATCATCACAGTGTACATCACACACATGTTCTCAATAAAAGCAGTAACACAATTTCAATACACATGTATAATGATATACAATAACCGTCACTCCCTCGGAGTATGGTGGAACACAGTCAATGGGAAACACTCCCAAGAACAAAGAGCTTACCTGTTCTAAGTGCTACACCGGTTCTCCCAGCCTCGTGGTCACAACCACCAATAACCTCTGTATCACCCCCTACATAATGGCATACAAACAATCAATAACGGTCCTCAACCATTAGAATGAAAAGAAATGCTATTCTTTTACATTTAGACCTATTTTTCCTCTTTTTCTAAGTTATAAGAATTAGTCACCTAATCAGTGACTTACAGACCCTTAACAGGATCTATCTCGGCCTAACCAAGGCACTAGAGTCTCCCTAAGACTCTGCATAAGTCAATTCAAAGAGTTCAATACTCTATCCATGCCAAATCTCAATGATTATCAATATGGCTAAAATGGTAACTTCAACACATTTTCACCGTTTATATAGTCTCATGAGCACATATTGTAAAAGCACCTAAGCTCATACATATCATAATATCATCAATCTAATCACCATTCTTCCTACCCATACATTTCTCAGAATCAAATTCCAAAGTCCATGAAATCATACTTCAAGGTTAAACCTTCATCAGAACAACCTCCTAATCATACTTTTCTAAAGAACCCAAGCCTAATTTCAGCTCTAACTCAAATGAGTTACTATTCACCTCAAGAACAAATTCTTAAACAATCGGTAAAACTTGAGTTTCTTACCTCTAAATCGACAAGGAAGGCTAGAGGACAACTTCTCCAAGCTTGAACGTCTTTAAAACGCCCTCTTTTCTCCTCAGAGTCAAACTTTGTGAATTTCCCCAGAGAACTGGACCTCTCCGTTTGATGGTTTTCAGAGAAAAGTGATGTTGGAATCTAGCTCATTGAGTAGTTCCTTTCAACTTTCATGTTGGATGTGAAGGATTTTGGTTAACAATTAGGTAGTTATGAAGCTTCTCTCGCTCATCAATGGCAGAGACCAGAGAAGGAAGAAGGAGATGAACTTTTGGCTCACCAAAACGTTCAAATGGCCTTATATAGTGACCCTGCTTGCGTTCCCGTGCTAACCGCACCAGATTCCAGTGCAAATTGGTCATCTGGTGCACTCTGGCGCTACTGGCGCTAATCGCGCCGTCAACCAGAGGCCAACATTAAATTTTTTATTTTATTTTTTAGCCTTGGTCATTATATTTATCAATTCATCATGTATCCTATGTCCAAAATAATGGTTATGAATTTTATTATCTTTAATTCAACGAAAATGTTCTTGCATTATAAGATTAAATTTTGTAATCATTTCAATCATACTTAAAAAGTTTCCATTACTTTCTTCGTAAATTCTTTCATATATTCCACGAAATGCTAAGTTATTTTTTGCAAGAGTTTTAATAACCGCAATAATTATAAATAAAATATTTCTCAAATGTTCTCTATCTCTATTTATTTGTTCTTGAACATGTTTGTCAATTGTTTTATTGTTTAGTAACCTGTTTCTAAGTCAATCCATAAACTCATATTAACAATATGCTTATTACTTATCTCATGATTCCTCAACTTATGACTAATATTTGTCCCATCCCTACTACCTTCGTTAGCTAATTTAGTTGTACTAGGAACAAAATTAAACAATTTGCAACAAAAACAAAAGATTTTATCCAAATTTTGAGAATAAATTAACCATCTTTCACGTTGTTCACTATTACACAACTTTTGAATGTAAAATGATGAAGAAAAGTGCCTTGAAAATTCATTTTTAGGAAAATCTATATTAGTAATTTTAATAAGACCTTTTTCTACTAATAAATCTCTCAAACTTGTACTAATATCAAAATCTATAATCGAAATCTATAAATAAATATGAAAATATAAATTTTTCATTGACTTGGATCATATATATTTTTAGTAGTTGTATCTTTTAATTTATTAATTTCTTTTTCTTTTTCATTTTGATTTTGAGAATCAATATAGTTTTGTTCATTAACTAATATTTCTTGTATATCTTCATTTTCATCAATTACTATATTGTTAACTTGTTCATTAACTAGTACTTCTTCTCTATTTTCATTTCATCATTTCTACATTGTTAGCTTGTTCATTTAACAAGCAATTACCTATATTTTCAGATTTATTTTTATTTTGATAAATTTATATAGAGCCCCTTTTTGTGATTCACTTAAAGCATCAATTTTTTTAAAAGTTTTGAAAATAACCATATTCAAAATTTCTAATTGACATTTTGAAATAAAACAACTAATGTATAAAAAATAAATAAAAATTATAAATCAAGATTATGAAAAAAAATGTTATAATAATAAAACCTGATTGCCAATTTGCAAATGAATTTCTTTATATACTTCTTTGAGTTGAATTACTTAACTGCAATGCTATTTGAACTCTGAAACTAATAAATGTAAAACAAAAAATATTTTAGAATTTCAAGAAATTATACAAAAATAACACTAGAACTGAATTATAAAAAATTATAAAAATTACAATCGTATTTCAAAAAGCAAAACAGATCATAAAAGATTCAAATGATTTAGCCAAATGAATAGAATAATTATTAATATAACATGTATAATACCTTGCATGTAAATTGGAACATGACTATCAAAGCCAAGTCACAAATTAAAAGCAAAACAAGGAATATTGAGAAAAAAAAATCAATAAGTGTAATATTTCAGCTAATTTGGGAGAAAATAGATAGTGACTTTTAGATTACTTTTGATAATTAAATAAAATATGAAAATAAATTTCAGATTAATTTTAATAAAAATTGATATATTCAATTGAGAAATACTTGATATAGTTAGTAAAAAGACAAACTAATTAATAAGTAATTAATTTTATGTGGAAACTAAATAATGAAATTATGGATCTTACTTAAAATTAAAACTATATTTATTTTGTATTATTTTTATGGGTATTATAAGAAAATATAAATCTTATAATTATTAATATATATTTTTTTATACCTAATTCTTTTGGAGGCTTAAAATAAAAAATTTAATTGCTTTATTCTTAGGTCGATTTTGATTAGTGCTTATATTAATGGAAATTCTATAAATATAGATACTAGACATAGAGAAGTATGAATAAATTAATATAAACTATTGTGTGTGTGCTATTTTTCCTATGCTTCTTGTGCACGTGTTTACTTATATATTTATGAAGATCAATTATGTTGATTTGTTAGTAAAACAAGTCAAATCCCTCTTTCAAGGGAAAAAAAAGGTTTCATTGAAAATGATTCGTTTTTGCTTTCCCAGCATCGCAACAATAATAACATTCATTAATACGAAAAATCAAAAAGCAATAGTAGTAGGCTAGTAGCAGTAATAATATTGATTGGGGCTGGGGGCAGATCTCGCGATATAATGTCGGCGCGGGCGAGACGACGGTGCCAAACGAAATCACTCACCAAAGGAAAAAGAGGGTGGCCTCTTTTTCGAAAGCCCTCAATCAAGGGTCGCCACGTATCCCAGCCGAACATCTGGCCTGTGGGCCCCACACATCTGCCTCGGCATTTATTGGCTCGTTTTAATGAGGTGCACCCAATAAAATAAAATAAAAATAAACCATCTCTCACACCCACCCCTACCCTCATAACTCTCTCTTTCTCTTCTTAATCTTAACCACGGCCAGGTTACGACGTCGTACGGCTCGTGCTGTTTCTCCTTCTACCCGAACCAAACAATAACAACCGTGAAAATAAAAACAGAAAACCTCCATTGTCTCTCTTACTTTTTCTTTTGTTTTACGACGCGTTTCATTCTCTCTTAGAATATATTTCTCCACTCGCGCTCTCTTACTCGCCGGCGATTGTTTCAGATCAATCGCCGACGCCGTCCAATCAACTCGCTCTCCGTGGCGTTCAGTTACATTCAAAACACGAGGATCTCGCCGTTTAGGGTAATGTGCCTCGGAATTCTGGAACTGGGAATCTCGCGGCGGGTCTGGATCTGGAATTGGGGGAGGGGGAATTGAATTGAATTAAAACGTTAGGGTTTGTGCCGCAGAGGGGGTACATTTATGAAGGAGGCGGTGTTGTTAGGAGAGAAGAAGAGTGAGAGGAAGAGAGGAGGAAGGGTGGTTTGGGAAGGGTTGATGATGATGGGATTAAAGGGGGAAAGTAATAATAACAGTAAGTTAAAGAATTCGGTTGTGATTTCGTCGGCGAGGTCTTCGAAGATGAAACTGTGGATGATACGCGCCACCACATCGGTGTTACTGTGGACCTGCGTAGTTCAGTTAACGGCGCTGGGGGATATGTGGGGCCCGCGGGTCCTGAAAGGGTGGCCGTCGTGTTTCACGCACGACGAATCCGCCGCTCTCATTGAGTTGCCGTCCGCTACCACGCCCAGAGTTCTCCCACCCAAGAGTCAGTGATATATTTTTTATCCACAAATGTTAATTGTTATTATTGTTAGTTTTTGTTATCGGGGATTCGAATCCGTGACCTCTTCCCCTTTCCTTCCTCACTTCACTAATGGACCAGCCTTATATCTCCAGAGGCAGTGATAATTGATAATCGTTTGTTTGTGGTTCGTCGTTTTGATCGCTTTGTTTACGTGGTTTTTTTATGGTTGTTGTTGTTGTTGGCAGGGGTTTATAAGAACAACGGTTACCTGATGGTGTCGTGCAATGGAGGACTCAACCAAATGAGGGCTGCGGTGAGTGGTTGTTGGTTGGCACATGCGTTTGCCCTTTTTTTTTATTTTTTTTATTTTTTTTGCTGATTTGGTGATTTTTTTTTTTTTGCAGATATGTGACATGGTGGCGATTGCTAGGTATTTAAACGTGACGCTTATAGTGCCTGAATTGGATAAAGCGTCTTTTTGGGCTGACCCCAGGTTAGTTTCTAATTCCATTTTGGTGTATGTTTTTATAGCAAAATGTTGTGGGAGGTGTAGTGTAGTAGGTTTAAGGTGTGTTTGTGTTTGTTTCTCTTATCACTTTTTGGTTTTAAATTCTGTTTTCTAGAACAATTTCTGGTCCAAAATATTTTGAAAGTTGTTTCCATTTAAGAAACCAACAATTAAAACAGTTGGAGGATTTTTTCTCTTCTCAATATCTGTATCGTGTACCACTCTCCATCAGTTTTTCTACCCATGTTTATTTTCAAATAAGGCTCTCTGCTCAATGAATGTTTATTACTTGTGTATCAGTGAGTTCCAAGACATCTTTGATCTGGATCATTTCATTACATCCTTGAGGGATGAAGTGCGGATATTGAAAGAGTTGCCTCCTAGACTCAAAACGAGAGTGGAAAATGGTTTACTTTACACCATGCCACCGATTAGTTGGTCTGACATATCATACTATAAGAACCAGGTCAGTTTTTATAATTCTTGGTTCTACAAGTTGAAAAGTTTGAACATGCTTTATCGTATCTAGATTTTGTAATAGTATGCATTCTGGTGTATGTTGTTTCCGGTTTGTTGATTAAAAAGTATATGGCATGATTATTTTTTCAGATTCTACCTTTGATACAAAAGTACAAAGTTGTTCATTTAAATCGAACGGATGCTCGGCTGGCCAATAATGACCAACCTTTGGAGATCCAGCGGCTGCGTTGCAGAGTCAATTTTAGTGCTCTTAGATTTACTTCTCAGATTGAGGAGTTAGGCAAAAGGGTGATCAAGCTTCTCAGGCAAAATGGCCCGTTTTTGGTACTTCATCTAAGGTATGAGATGGACATGCTGGCATTTTCTGGCTGTACACAAGGTTGCAATAGTGATGAAGTGGAAGAATTGACAAGGATGAGGTGAATGTTTTGCCTAGTTCACCTGTTTCTTAGTTTTCAAAATTTTCAATTATTGTGGTGTTTGAAAGGAGTCTTTGATATGAATCTTTCTTAATTTCTATTTCCTGTGCTTTGGCAGATATGCTTATCCTTGGTGGAAAGAAAAAATAATTAATTCTGATTTGAAAAGAAAAGATGGCTTGTGTCCTTTAACACCTGAGGAGACTGCCCTTACATTTAGGGCCCTTGACATTGATCAAAACATTCAAATCTACATTGCAGCTGGGGAAATATATGGTGGGGACAGGAGAATGGCAAGTCTTGCGAAGAACTATCCAAAATTGGTAACTAAAACTTTATCCTTAAGAAAACCTGCAAATTGTGATGCTTGTTGCTGTTTAATTTGCTCTTACTGTTTGCCTTCATGTTTTGTTGAAACAGGTCAGAAAGGAAACACTGTTGGAACCATCTGACCTTCAGTTCTTCCAAAATCATTCCTCTCAGATGGCGGCATTGGATTACCTTGTCTCATTAGAGAGTGATATCTTTGTTCCTACATACGATGGAAATATGGCCAAGGTAGTCGAGGGTCATCGCAGGTAAAACTTTTGGCTAATAGAAATGTTATTTGTGATTTACTCTTCCTGCTCCCTCCTACACTCTGATTAAAAATTCTTTGAATATTAATTTGTTTCTACCAGTAAACTTATTTAAGTATATTTCTTCGGTAGAAGATTTTTTTTGTGCACAACAAATCTAGAACACTTTCCTAATTAATCAAAATTTTATCCACTTCTGATGGATGATCCGGCTGTTTTTGATAAGAGATGAGGTGCCAACTTAGAAATTGCAGTTTCTACCATAGTTTGATTTAAACACAATTCTACTTTACTCTGATTTTTTCCCCTCCATATTGTTATGAATTTTAAGTACTTAAGTGCCTAGTGAGTTGACATGTGTCCTCCAATTCTGCTACAGATATCTTGGGTTCAGGAAGACGATTTTATTGAACAGAAAGCTCCTAGTTGATTTGATAGATCGATACCATGATGGAATATTGAACTGGGACGAATTCTCTTCAGCTGTGAAGGAAGTTCATGCTGATCGCATGGGTGGTGCAACCAAGAGATTGGTGATCCCTGACAGGCCCAAAGAAGAGGATTATTTCTATGCCAATCCAGAGGAATGTTTAGAACTATCAGATGTTATGTTGAGTAGTACGTGAGTGATGCATTTGGAAATAAGAGAATTTACTTGTGCCCTCTCCTAGTGCGTGCACTTGGTTTTCTACCACAGATACTTAAGATAGGTCTCTACGCAGTTTAGCAAAGATGATGACAGCTTTTTTGTATCACAGAGGCAATCATATAGTGACTGTTAGAATGGGGAGGGGGGGAATGGGCTTTTCATAAAAGCTCGAGAAGGTCAAAGCAAGGTAGCCGAGGGATACTTTATATATAAAATATGCAAATAATCCATCATCACCACATTCATGTATAGAAGCCACACCCTGCCATTACAGGGTGAGTGCAGATCAAACTGCATTGTACACGGAGGGATTCATATACAAATTTGGATTTCTGGAACTGCAGTTCGTGGAAGCTTTGTTCCTTGGTACCTCTCATTTTCTCCTCTTCCAAATATAAATATATATCATAAATTGTTTTTTTTTGCCACACCTTTTTATTTAACACGACCATTGTGATTTTGAGGATTGGGACACTGTAAAATTTGTTTGTTCGTGATTATTGCCTCCAAAATTCTTAGCTTTTGGTCATTATTAAGGAGAATGATAGGTTGGACTTCTCTTCCCTTTGTGTTTTCTCTAATTTATATTTATTTATACTTGACAGAGTGCTATCTTATCCATCGATCATTATATGGCTCTTAATTCGTGACTATAATTCATGATACAATAATATGATGATAGTACATCAACTTAATTGCTTAAACAATGCCATCTTATCATCAACCACTAAAAAAGTGCTGAACCAATAAACCATTTGAACAGTGAACTCTTGTCCTCATGTGAGATCGTCTTTCTAACAAATGGTTTTGGATGGAACTTGACTTGTTTTATTGGTTGGGGTGCTTATCTTATAATCAGGCAAATTGGAGTTGTTATAAGTTAAGTCTTTGTTCCGGAGTAAGACAGGTGACAAACACAACAATCAGAGCCAGTCAAAAGTGGTCCACTTTGTTCTTAGGCTTATTATTTAATACGTAGGAAAATGAAATGATGTATGATTTGAGTTCCTGTGGTCATTGACGGAAAGAGTATCCATCGTTAATCCCTTTCGAAGTCTAGCAGGAATCAAGTTGATGATTGGTTTTATTTTAAATTATGAGATTCCGGGTTTAGGTTTTATATTCTATATACGGCATATATACTGCATCCTCATGTGTCATACAGTTGTTTGTCTCGTGATTAAGTGCGTGTAGAAATAAGTTATTAACATGACGCAAAAACTAAAATTTATGGCTTCTGTTGAGACGTGGTAATTCACCTGTGATTTATTTGGATAAACGTTATTAAAATTGATTTTAAGTGATGTGATTTGTTTGAATATTTTATTATAAAACCAAGTTATTAATATAATTAAGTATAAATTTTTGATCCAATATAAAAGTAATCTAAAACTGTTTCAAACTAGAATTAATTTATGTGTGGAACAAAAAATGTGAGAATTATGTAAAATTATATTAATTAGTATTTTAATGTAATTTTCAAGAATTCAATCCGTAACAAAACATGCATGGAATTGTTGCATAATGATCTAAATATATAACAGAAAACTAAGAATCTTTATTAAGTTATTTAAAATTGAGTTTTTTTTATTAATTTATTAATTTAAAATGTTTTTTCAGGTTTGATTTTATAACTTATAATTTCTTTTTATTTTTTCCTGCAATATTTTAATATTTTTATTATACTATATAATTAATTTAAGTATAGGTAAATCATGTTTTTGATATCTTTAAATTCTTAAATTTTGGTTTTAATCTTCTAATTTTTTTTGGTTTTGATTTTTTTTTCTAATTTAGAAATACTTTACTTTATATTCTCCAAGTAATTATAATTAACATTTAATGAAAGTTAAAAGAAAAAAAATTAGAAGGAAAAAATGATATTTTAAATTAGGAGGAAAAAGTAGGTTAAAAAAATATTTGGAGGACTACTCAATTTAATTTTTTTTAAATGATCTAAAATCATATTTTATCCTTAAATATATTTTTGGTTTTTAAAAATTGCATTTTTCAGTTTTTATAAAATGTAAAAGTATGTGATTATTGAGATTTCAATAGATTTGAAAAGAATTTTTTTAATAAAAAAATCTTGTAATATTCAATCAAAATTTTTAAATGATAAAAATAAGTTTTGTAGTAATCAATCAAGATTGATATAATTTTTTGAAGAATGCAATAAAATTTGTTAGAATTTGATTATGATTTTTAAAAAAAATGTTATGATATTCAAAAGTATACCAATTTTAATTTTTTTAAAGATGAATTTTGATAGATTTTGATATTTTGTAGTAAAAAATATAAATAAAACCTATCAAATAATCCCACTTAAATAACACACCTATCAAATAATCTCACTTAAATATCCTGATTGCTAGATTTTTCTTTTTCTCATTACACATAATCTCTTTCGTCAAAATGAGAAGACACTGTTGATTTCTTGAAGAAGTAATTATAATGAATCGTGAAGGAGGTGATAAGTCTACAATGAATGAGTGAATAAGACCCTGTTGTTAACGGCAGTTCAGAAATTACACATTTTGTTGAAATGTAATTGTGCAGGTCCTGTATTTTTTACAGGTTTATGGGGATGGTGGTGGTTGCAGGTTTAACGCTTATTTATTTATTTATTTTTTGAATTTTTTTCTTCGATATATGGTTGCAGGTTTAACGCCGGTGTATGCAATACCAGTCACGCAATTATTTTCTTGGGGATGCTCGGATAAGGAATTAAGAAATTTAGGCTGCACACTAATGTAAATGGACGGGAATTAGTGTAGTTATCATATATGTGTTACCAGCCATATGTAACTTTTTGCACTCGGCAATTCATCCATCTTGTTAGAAAAATTTATATTTGTTATTTTTTGTCGATTCTTTCTAATTTTGAATTTTGAATGCTATCTAAAAGTTCATAAAGTCTTATATTATAAAATCTTATCAATTTGTAAAATCTTTTTAAGTGTTATAAAATCTTATAATTTGTAAATATTGAAATTACAAAATCTTAATTACAAAAGTTTTATTAAAAAATATTTAAAATTATTATATTCCTACAAAGTTTTTTAAAATTTATAGGATTTTTTTGTTAAAATAATCCTTAAAATCCTAATCTAATACATCCGTTTAATGTTTAGAGAATAAAAAAAAATTATATTTAGACCAATTTTTTAAAAAATAGGAACATTTTTTTTGGTGTTTTTTACTAAAATGTATCTCTAAAACAAAATAAGAATTTAAAATTAACTTAAATTAAATTTATATTATTTAAAAGAATATTTTTTCCTACGAAGTACAATAAAATTATATAAAAATATGTTTGGGTGATTTTATTTTTATTTATTAATTATTTTAATATTTTTGTCTACGAAACTTTTAAAATTTAATGACAATGTTTAAAATTTTCATGTATATGAACTTTTATCCATCTTTTTATATTTTAATTTTTAATTAAATCATTAACTATTTTTATCACATAAATAAAATAACAAAAATGTAAGCTGAATTTGCAAAACTAATACTTTTTTAATAAATAATTTGAAATTTGGGACCGTTTGGAAAATATTTTGAAATGTGGACGTGTTTCATCAGGTTGTGACACATGTCATTTTGAGGCGTAGTGTACATAAAAATTCGAACGGTCATAACTTTTGATTGGAATATCTGATTGAGGCGAAACTGGTGGAAAAACGCTCGAAATTAAGAGGAGAAGGCCTAAAAAAATACCCAAAGGGGATTTGGTCAACAAATTTTTTTTCTTCCAAAAAACGCTTCTGAGTGCCTCAAAATTAAGATTTAAGATTTAATCATCCAAAAATTTCCTTTTTGTCTACTTTTTTAATTATTTAATTAGTTAATTTAATGTTATTTTTTATTTTTTTTAATTACTTCTCTAAATTTCGATCGTTTTGACATATCGTACGTCTCCATCGGACATTTCTATCAAAAGTTATGACTGTTTGAAGAGCATATCGTACACCTAATTTGGGCTATGACCGTTTGAATGACATATCGTACACCTAATTTGGGCTAATTTTTTTTGCAGACATTAAGTTGTAAAAATAAAAACATCAACTTAAACAATCATGGGTGAATTAAAAATTATATGTATATTTAATTATATGCAGTAATGAATTTAAACTGATTAAATTGAATTTTGACTCAAATCTTAAAAAAAAAATTGAACCAAAATCAAAAACTCAAAAAGTGTATCTAGACACAATACACAACTTATTTTCATGAAAATTAATGCTTCGTAAAATTAAAATAGATACCATTTTTATGGAATTTAGTTATAAAAACAACAAAATTAATAAAAAATTAGCCCAAATTAAGTAATTTTTTTGTATATCTATTTACCAAAATTATACTGTAAATTTTTAAATGATTTCAATTTAAAAAAATAAAAAAAATCACAATATTGTGGTCGCAACACATTTAAAAAAAATACAATATTCTGTAAAAAAAGTGTTAGCGACCGAATTAGAGACCGAATTAGCGACAGAGTTTTTAAAAAACCACAATATTATGTAAAACAGTGTTAGCGACGGACGGGAACACGCCCAATTTGGACATGTTTGACTACCCCAGATTTCGAAATATTTTCAAAACTACCCCAAATTTCAAAATATTTATTTAAATTTGCCTTAAAAGAGGAGGTGAGCCAAATTATCTAGCAATCATTCGATGGATTTACGGGGTTTAAATATCAACTTTATGATAGAATAATAAAAGTAATCTGATTTTATTAAGTTGCCATTGATATAAAAAAAGTTCATACCAACTTACTTTTAAAATCTTAATTATTGTAAAGTCATTAAGGACTAAAACACCTTTTAATTTTTTTTCTAGTTCAGATATTAATCTCACTCATGTATGACTATTGATGACTTGAACAAATTTTGCACATGAAAGAAATCAAACACAGATTATCTTGTTAAATAAATCATTTTTCCATATATAAACACAGCATGACATTACACTACTACATTAAAACTCATTTTGTTGTAAATGACAATTGATTCCCTGAAAAAAAAACTTGAATAACTTTACAAATTGCGCCGTTGGGGATTATCCCTACATTAGGATGACTTTTCTAGTGAAGGATTGACTTCGTTAAGGAGGCCAACTCTCATTCTCTTGAAATTATAACGATGCTCAACTCTTGTGATCGGAAAAATTAAACGATAGGAGGTATAATATGGATTCACACTATAAGAACATGGCGACCAGATCAATGAAATATCACGACCTTACATATCAGATGCACACAACTACACACCCATACCATCTACAAGGGAGATAAGACTGAGATCACATATTGGCATTAGTGTAAAAAGTTAGTTGCAAAGTAGTTTTTTTATTAATTTTTATTAATTTGGCTGAAACAAATATATTATAATTAAGGTGATTATTTAAAAGACAACTAACTTTTTACACTAACTATTATATGAATTTAATTTTGATTTTATTTTTTTATATAAGTTTTATTTGGTGTATGTTTTAGTTCAAAAATAATATGACATTATTTTATCCTTTATAATGATTATTATAAAATAATTAGTTAATAACATTTTTTTATCATACTAAAATTTAGAAATTATAAATAAAAATTATACAAGATTTTATCATTGATGAAAATATACCCTTCCATGAATATTTGATTGAAATTTAATCATGAAAAAATATTTATTATTTATTTTAATAAAATTTCATTTCTCATGGCTTTATTCATGAAAAATATTTAATGAATTATCATAAAATAATTATACAAAATTATATAATAACATTTTTTATCATATTAAAATTTTGACCTTGCAAATGAAATTCATACAAGATTTTATCAATTGATAAAAATATATCTCTATGTGAATATTTGATTTAAATTTAATCATGAAAAATATTTATTTATTTTAATAAAGTTTCATTCTTATGATATTTATCCACAAAAATATTTAATGAACAAGTTATTTTTAGAACTAATTTAACTTAAAATAGAATTAACCATAATAAAACTAAATATGAAATTTATGTAGGTAAATGATTTAATATATTTTTAAAAATAATTCAAGTTAAAAGGAAAGATATCATAATATATTATGATATTTGGAATTAAATTTTGAAAATAATTTAATATAAAATTAATCAAATTATCAAGTATCAATTCAAATAATCAGTGTTAGTATAATTGATTTTTCCTTCCTTTCCAACGGAAATTAAATGACTATTTTTTAATAACATTTTTTAGTTAAAACATTTTTAGATGACGTTTAAAGCTTAAAAAGTAAATTAAATAAAAAATTATATTATAATCAAATAACTTCACTCAATTTTTATTATCCCAAATCAAGTGTGGGAACAAAAAAAAAAGCAACTAATCACCTATTTTTTCAAAAAGTAAAAAAAAAAAGTATGTAAAAAATATAAAAATATATTTAAATATAAAATATATTTAAATATTTATTGACATATTTAATAGCATATAGTTATTAAAATTTTAACTTAATAATTAATAATATATTATAAATTTGAAATAATATAAAAATTACTATTATAAATTATAAATTATGAATTTAATATGCATGTAAGGCTCGAGGCCCCATAAAACCTGGTAATTGTTAAAAATTGTGAGTCTTTTTTTTTACAGAAAAAAAAACACTAGTGTCATAAAATTATTCACAAAAAAACCGGTAATTGTTTACAATAATGATCAATTTGCCTATTGGGATAAAATTTATTTTATTAACGAAGTTTTACAAAAAGAATATTATGACAATATTCATAATTATTTTAAAACCAGTGTCAAATATTAATCCTTTACCCCTTTTATTGATAATGAATTAATAACAGACTGAGGCCCAATAGGATTTATTCGTTGCATTGTTTACAAATACTTGCAATATTTTTCGACCTCTACTGAATAATAAACGAAAATGTACTCAGGGATTATGGGTTGGATTTGAATATACACTGAGGTGCTGTAATCTCTAGGAAAAATTAAGGACATTTTTTAGGCTTGAAAACAAGCAAAGAAAGACATGAGCTCAAATTAGAATGGAAATAGGGAATTATGGTTGTTAATTTACAGCAATAAACTTATCACAGAAATTATATGTGCGTTGAAAGATGGTTTCCCTTCAGAATAGGGAAGAGAAAAGTAATTCCGAAAGAGACAGAGTAAGATGTGGACATATTTATTTAGAGTTGGAAAATGCTTTCATATGTGTGGTAGATTTTTTGGCTGAAAAGCTTATTAATGTACAATTAAAACAAAACAGGCGTGCAAAACAGAAAACGAGTTATTTAACAACTATGTGCTATATAAATAGCAACTCTTATTTACGTGAGGAATGGTTAATGCTAGAACACACCCATTTTTACAAATATTTTGTCACTTTTTCTTTTCGACATAACAATGGAACTCTGATGAGAACCATTTTTCTCATTGTGTGAAGGTGTGAACATTGTGCAAAGTGCACTAAATTGGTGAGTTGTATGCTTCATCTTTTTCAGTAGTAGTATTAATAATGGACCACTACAACAAGGAATCTCCTAGAATTTCAATACCAAATTTGTCAAATGCCAAAGTGGTAGACAAGACAATATGAAACCGGCATTCATTACCGCCGAATAAGTAGATTAAGTAGTAAGAGGTAAATTTGTATAGTAGAATTATATCATATGTTATGTTATTTCACTTGTCTCGATCTAGGTCATAAAAATCCTAGGAATATAACCGTGTTAAACCACCCAGTAAGAAAAAAAAAATTATCATCTTTAATAATTTTATCTACCACGAGGGTATATACTAAGTAGAGTGGGTCAAACCTGTCTCCTCCAAATGCTAGCTTATTTTCTTTGAGTAGTTGAAGGATTGTTTTCGTCAAATCAAGCAAAGTTTGGAGACAGAAAGCAACTAGCCTCCAACAAAATCCAAGTAAATAAGCCAATCCCTTCACATAATTTATTCCCTTACGTTGCAAGAATCTAGAAGATCGTTGGTAATTGAGAGTATAATATGAAGGAGATCCCAAGAGAATCCTCAGGAATTTTTCCACTTATTTTATTTAAATAATAGTTTGAACGATCCAAGAACCCGCCTAGGAAAAAGGGGCCAGTTGTATCTTGAACATTGTTGTTATTGGACTTGTTATTGGTTACTTATGGTGATAATATAGTAACATTGGGACAATTAATTACTTTTGCACGAAATAAGGATCAGCAACAGTGTTCCTCTTAATTAGCGATGTTTGACAAGTGTCATTATGTAGTTAATTAATTAACCTCTACTGAATTGCTACCACGTGTTGTGTAAAGAACTTTAACTTAAAGCCATTGATTATTGCGTAGAACTCGTCCTAATGTGCAAGGCAAGTGACAATCTTGGTTACCAACGAGGCCTCTAATTAGTGCCATGTCCTTCGCTAGAAACTTGGAAAGTTCTTCGGCTTTTGGTGATGACTTTGTGACGTTTTAACTCTGGGATTTGGACTATCGACAATTGCAGCCGCTTTGTCAATGTAATTAGGTTCAATTTTTTTTTTTTGTGTGTGCGCGCGCGCTTTTAATTAATTAATAAATCAATCGTTTCAACAGTTTTAGTTTTTTATTTTCAAACCAATAACAAACTTTTTACATTTTTGTTTTGGTGAATTACAGAAAGAACAACACTTAAAAGTTTCTAGGAAAAGAAACTTGCGTTACATAATCTAAAAACATTTAAAATACAACCTGATCTGGAGTAAATTCAAGCACCTGATATGGAGTTCAAGATTCCAAAACAGGCTTTGCGATGGAGTTCAAGATTCCAAAACAGGCTTTGCGAAACCATCCACATTCTGTTCGCTTCCCTCCAAACATGATTCCATATAATTTCTCCCTTTTAATCATGCACCATCTAAATGTTTCTCATAATATTGTAACACGGATGCAAACCATGGTTATTGAAATCACGAATTAACTTTGTAAAATCATATGCTTTTACGAGCCTACTTTTTCTTCCCGAGTTGACTCACACACAAACTCACATTTTGAGCAAACTCGGGAAAACTTGGGTAGACTCAAATAGAATCGTGAGTTTGGTTCCGATTCATCGAGTTTGGTGAGGCCCCAGATTTTAACCAAAACGATAGCTTTGTGGGTTGTTTTTGGCCCTCAACCCACTTAATCCGCTTAGGGTTTCCCCTCCGTAGCAATTTGGAGTCTTGATTGCGCCTTCTTTCTCTACATGTGTGGGTCAACCTCCTTCTTCATGTGCGTTATGTGGGTCGAGCTCCTTTGTTCGATTTGTGTTGGTGAGCAAGTGAAGGCTAAAGCTTGCTTTTATGATTTGGTCATTTTTACTTGGTTTGCTCCTCTGCTTGATTTACATCGCCTATTCCATTTGGTTTGCTCCTCTCAGTCTTGAACACGAGCTCCAAATTAAAGGTAAGCACTAAGCTTTATTATTGCCTATTTTGTTTTAGTGTCAAAATTATTCTCCATTTACTCTCTAATTCTATTTTGGCCTATTATAGTATTATGTGTGTGAAATTTTAATGATGTAATACTTTGATTTTGAGGACTAAACTACTTTGTTTTTGTTTGTCTTCTGCTTGAACTTTGACGTCCTTTTCCAATGTCTGGGAGTGGCACAAGAACTAGAACTAAATAAAATTCACCTGATCCCAATGCAAATGCCTATTCAACTGCTAGAGCTAGAAGTATAAATGCTTAAAAAAATAGGTCAGATATTGGGTGGAAGCACGAGACAATTGCTCAAGGCAATAGGAAAAAATTCAATGTAACTATTGCTCAAAGATTGTGAGTGGGGGCAATTTTAGATTTAAGCATCATCTGGCTAGGACTAGAGAGGATTTTGAACCTTTGCTTCAGTGCTAGAAGAAGTTAAAATTATCATGATGGAAGTTACTGCAAAGGCTAAAAGATGTTAGATATAGGGGGAGCTTGAAGAGAATCAAGATGCTGAGGCTCTTAGTCTTAGATAAGTTGTAGCTTTTACATGTCATTCAATTGAAGGCATATGTAATCTTTAGATTATCAGAGTTTCATCCTATGATCCATTGCATTGCATAAACATCATTCATTGGCTTGCATTCATGGTTTTCATAAAAGTACATGTTTTGTGAAAAAGCTTTATGTTTTCATGATTGCATAAAAAGCCAAGTGCTTATGGTTTAAGTTTTGGAAAAACTATTTCGCACTGCCTTAATCGATTACCAGAATATGGTAATCTATTACTTGAGCCATGAAGAACAGATTAATCAATTATAGCTATTACGTAATGTTAGATACAGGGGGAACATGAAGATGGATCAAGATATATGCTGAAGATGGATGAGTGTTTTAGCTTTGTACATGCCATTCAATTGAAGGCATTTGTAATTGCTTAATGTAGGATAGAATCATCCTATGATCCTTTGCATATTGCATTGCATAAACTTTCATTGATTTGCATTCATGATTTTACAAAAGCACATAGTTTGTGAAAAAGGTTTAAGATTTCATGATTGCATCAAAGTCAAGTGTAACGACCTCGTATGCATCCGATTCATTAACATTATAATATGGTCTTAAGCCCAACAATACTTAACGTAATTAAGTAAACACGAAAGCATTAAAAAAATACAAGATGTCATCTTACATCATACAATATAACTAAAACATTATGTATGGAATTATGATATACATCTCGGCACTCGGGTTCTGTTCCACTTATGGTGGAAATAAGGTTACTACTAAAATATTTCACTTGTGCATATCTTATATAGCATGTAAGTTAACACGCGTCCTAAAAATAACATGAGAGCCTTCCCGCGTCAAAACAACCAGCAGGGAGTCAACACGTGTCACTTGTGTAAAGTGAACATGTAGGGCCAACATGTGTAAAAAGGCTAAGTCTAATGTTCCCTCCTCCTCCGACCTCCTTTGACCTAATCCAACCTATTCCAACCTTTTTTTACCTCATCTAACCTAATCCAACCTCATCCAACCTAATTCGACCTATTCCGAGTTCCTACCTTGGTACTTCACAAGTCCAAGGTTCCTCCCAACCTCGTCCAGGTTCCTAATCCGGTAACCTTATAAAAAGGGTTACGAGCTCTTCCGATCTCTCTACCCGGTAGCTCTTACAAGTCAACTAAATTGGAGTTCCTCCGAGCTCAACTGAGATCACTACCTGGCTGTTGTTCATCCGAACTCATCCGAGATCATAACTCGGACCTCGAATAAAAGAAGAGCACGAGCTCAGCCGAGATATCTACCCGGTCGCTCTTCCCTTCCTTGACCGAGTTCCTTCTATACCGCATGATCCCGTATTTGAAAAGGTACTATCTACACCCCTTTATATCCGAGTTCTAATATACACCCCTCTAAAGTGACAACTCGGTTATGCAAACCCGAATTAAACACAGGGTTATTATATCAAGGTTTCATGATTTCAAGTTTTTGGAAAAACGATTTTTCAATGTGATAATCGATTACTTAGTTCAAACACAACACAGGACATGATTGTGATAATTGATTTCCACTTATCTGTAATCGATTACTCGATATAAACACAGAACATGACTTGACTTTGATAATCGATTACCACTTATCCGTAATCAATTAATTAGTACATTTATGAAATAGAAAATTCTTGTAGTAATTGATTGCAGGTCAAAATAATTGATTACTTTGTTCATATATCCTTTCCAGAAAATCGAAGAACATTTTAATCGATTAAATTTGTTTTCAATCGATTACATTGAATGTTTTAATCGATTACCTTGATGTTTTAATCGATTACCTTGATGTTTTAATCGATTACATTCAGTTACAACTATTTTTTCTATATAAATAGCTGAAGGGTTTTCTGAAATAAACACAAGACATAATTCAAAATTTTCAAAGTTTTCATAAGCCTTCTGAAAGTGAGAAAGGATATTCTGAGTTCTAAAGTTCTTGTCCAACATATTCAAATCTTCATGGTGTATTGAAAGATTTCTTGGGCAAGATTGCAAAGAAGCTTTTGTAGAGGAAGTTCTGAAATTGTTTTTCATTTCAACTCTGATTGGTAAACCATATTCATTCATATTCATTGGATCATCAGATTTTTGTCTCTCTCCATTAACTTTTCTTGTAAATTCATTTTTGGATTTTTGGTTGTTTGTAACTATTACAAAGGATTCTTGGAGCTTTTTCTAGAGTGGGTTTCTCTAGAGGGAAAGAGTAGAGAACGGTTCTCTATGTCTTGATCACTAGGAGTCCAATAGGGTGTTAGATTTCTGTTCTTTATCTAGGTTTGATAAAGGTTGATTGTTGTAAAGCTTGTAAGAACTGAAATTTGTGAATAGTGGAACTCTGATCTAGTTTTGATTAGAAGTACTTGATGTAGCTTATCTTGTTGAGAGGTGAACCAATATAAGTTTTTGTGTTAAAATTTATTCTTTAATCTTTTCTTGTTATCTTGATCTATGGTTCTTGGTGAATTCCATATTATTCAACAAGTTAAGTTTTGTAATTGTTTTCTTGGGCTGAGTGGTTCTTGGTGAATTCCATATTTTCTTGGACAAATAAAAAAAAGGCGTCAAATTTATAACTTTTTGGTGAACACTCCAAAATGGACTATATTTCTTTGTTCATTGGATACCTCAGACATCTCAAAAACAGTTGACAAAGTGTTGAAGATGTGGGATTATGTAGTGAAATTTGTTGGAGAAGAGAATGTAGTCCAGGTGGTTACTATAATGCTACAATTTTCAAAGCGGTTGGAGAATCGTTGATGTATAGAAACAAGAGCATTTGTATTGGACCCCATCCATGACATTGATTTGATATTTGAAGATTTTGAGAAGCATTTGAAGGTTCATCATGCTACTATAAAGAAGGGAAGAAGGATCACCACTTCTATTTATGGTAGAACAATGTTGATTAGCATGATGAAGAAGTTCACATAAGGAAGAGACTTAATTAGGTCAAGCATGACTAGATTTGGTTTAGATAATTAAAATTTTATTTTTAATTATAGGTTCATACAAAGAGAAGAAACTACTTGCATCAATAGAAAATGAATGGTTTAGTTTATGCAATGTATAACTTGAAGTTGAAAAGGAAACAAATTAGAAAAATTATTGCTCTTCCATTTGATGAGATTCAGTATGTTGATGAATGGATAACTAAAGAGGGATATGACTATGAGGTTGAGCCTCCTCTAAGTGAAGGTGATGTTGGCAATGTTGAATTGGTGGGGGATGTTGGAAGATATTCAGTGGTCCAACTGAAGATTCTTTTGATTTAGAAAATTTAGTTTTGTTGGAACCTAATGTTGGTGATGCACAATCAGAGAAAGACCTTGATGGTGGTGGTGGTGGTGGTGGTAATGATGATGATAATGATGATCTCAGGCATTATGTCATTAGAGGATTGAACATGGACATTTGAAGACATTTGTGCTTTTTTAGTTATTCGAATGTTATAATTTTAAAAACTTATGTTTTCTAGTTGTGTGAACTTATTACTTTGTTTGCAACTTGCTGTAGTTTTTTTTAATTAAGCATTTGAAAGAAAGAACAGATCTTTACAAGAGAAGGCCAAGACCATGTTCAATGATAATTCAACCCATAAGCACTTTTGGGTTGAAGTAGTAAATACTGCATGTTATCTTCAAAATAGGATTTACATAAGACCTATTCTTAAAAAGACTCCTTATGAATTGTGGAAGGGATGAAAGCCCAAATATCATAATTCTATCCATTTGGATGTAAATGCTTTATTCTTAACACTAAGGATAACTTGGGAAAGTTTGACTCGAGAAGTGATAATGGAACATTTCTTGGATACTCTGAAACATCTAAGGCATTTAGAGTTTAAAACTCAAGAACCTTAGTAGTTGAATAAGCTATTCATGTGAAGTTTAACAAAAATAAGCTTGATAAAGATCTATTAGAGCTACATGAGTCCTTTATAGATCTTAAACTGGATGATGGCACAACAGAAAAAGGTTCATCCAGTCGAAACCCAGAAACTAAAGCGTCCATCCAACAAGAAGCCTAAGAAGAGGTAAGGTAATAAATGTTAAATTTACCGGATTTTCACATGTATTTTGTGATTTTTATTTGTCATTTTAGTTAACTTTAGGCCTTTTTTCAAATCAAATTAGCTTTAAATTTAGTTTTAATGAATTTTTGATAGTTTTTCCAGCAAAAATAGGTCATTATGGCAAGAGCTCCAAAGGGGTCCAAAATCAGCAGAAAGTTCTGGAAAGAAAAATTGCAAAAATTGAATTTATAAGCTAGGAAAATCAAGAGCAAGATATTTTTCAAGGATAAATCAACTGAAAAAGAAGATAATTACTTGAATTAATTAGAGATATTATTTGTTTGTAATTTCTTGTGATTATCTCCTTAATTAAACCCACTACAATTCTATAAATAGGAAGTTAGACATTCATTGTAACAATGTAGAAGTCCCAAACAGTTCTTAGAATTATATTTTAGACTTCCACTTACTAGATGCCTCCATTATTCCATTAGACACTATAGGTTTCATTATATTATTTTATGAGTGCAATTCCTTCCACCTAGGAGAGAAAATGATGAACCTTGTTTCGCTTTAATTCTATCAATTCAATACTTCATTTTGAGTTCTTTATTTGTTTCCGTACTTAATGCTTTTATTTGATTGACCATCTTATAGATAAATTCAGAATTTGACTTGCACTTTGGCGAGTCTTTTTAAAACCCCAACATGAATCAAGTACTTAATTGGGATTATATCTTGGGATAGAATAATCTTGGTTAAGCCTCGTTAGTTCTTAACCATTAATGGTGATTGCTTGTGTACATATGTCCACAAGTATGTGAAAGAACTGTTGAAGAAATTCAACATGAACGATGTAGAAGAGATGAAGACACCCATGCATCCTACAACATATCTTGGAATGGACAAAGAATCAACAAAGGTGGACAAGACTCAATACAAAGCAATGATTGGATCATTGCTTTATCTCACAACGCCTAGTGTAACGATCCGTCACGTCGCTATTATATCACTAACTCTTAATCACTCCATAAACATGTTTTAACTGAAGATCTCTTTAATTTGATTATGAAAATGGTAGTAAATTTTTTTCGAGCACATAATGATCGTAATCATAAACAAGACACGTACGAAACATCCCAATTGCATAATTATACATGATAAAAA
>QARZ01039210.1:0-31143 GCA_013407115.1 Glycine latifolia
AACCCTCAACCCCGAACCCTCAACCCCGAACCCTGAACCCTCAACCCTCAACCCTGAACCCTGAACCCTCAACCCTCAACCCTAAACCCTAGACCCTGAACCCTGAACCCTAGACCCTGAACCCTGAACCCTAAAACCCTAAAACCCTAAAACCCTAAACCCTAAACCCTAAACCCTAGGGTTTAGGGTTTAGGGTTTAGGGTTTAGGGTTTTTTGTACTTACTATTTGTTTTACTATTATTTTTTCAAGAAGAGCTGTACAAGTCTCCCATCATAGCATACGTTACCATGCATAATACTACCTCCATTCTTCTTTACAAAAAATAAGTTATAGCATATTTTACACTATAACTTATTTTTTACTAAAAATGAAACAGAGGTATTATTAATCATGTGAGTTACAATTCACTAAAATGATAGTAATAACATGTATGGAAAGAGAAGTAAAAGATTATGTTTGGACTATGAAAACTATAACCATATATGTTAAAATCATATTGACAAATGAAACACCATATTTGAGATATGAAATCAAACATGCAGTGGATGTTTGGATGAGCATTGATAAAATTGATTTTAAATGGAATTGATTTTGAAATAATGTAGTTTATGTTTAAATGTTTTATTATAAAATTAAATTAAAAGTACAATTCAATACAAAATTTTGAATCTTACGCACTCAAAGTTACTTCAACCCAAAATCAAATATAGACCACGAGAGATTTTTTTCCTTCCTCGTCCCTAGACTCTCTTGGTGGATATCCCTTGGATATCACTGCAATGATGAAATCTTCCCTAATCCTAACATGATAATCTAATAAAAAAAATGGCATAAACAATATCGAAGAGTAGTAGGCTTATGCAAAAGCTACTAACGAACCCTTTTTAAACATGATAGTTAAAAGTTCTCAAGAAGATAAAAAAATGCATTATGAAGTACATACATATCAAATATCAAGAATAGAGATCAAATAGATTGGAGATAAGTAACAGGCAAAGGTTTTCAGTTTGAAGGTTTAAGACCTTATTGTGCAAGACCAAGAATGCAAGTCTGCTGGTAGTGAGTGATCAAGAAATTTAAACAAGACTAAAAAGGCAAAAGCATCTTGAGTGTGAGGCAGAACAATTAAGGAATGTAAATTTCAACTGCTGAAATAATTTTGTTTGATTCAAAAACAAAACAAGTTTATAAACTAATCTACAAATCAATTGAAATAGTTACACAAACAAAAACAGTCTTAACCCTTGGGGTGTGCAAAGCAGTAAATAAACCCGTGTTCGGTTCTGCAATAACAAGTTTACACTGGATAGATGGTTAGTTTCTGTTTTATACTTCACAAGCATGATAGTTAAAACATGTTAAGAGAATCTGAAACACATCTCATTAGCAATTTACAAATTTTGCAAATTAATAGGAGTCCAACATTTACTATAACAAAATTAGAAGCACAAACTAGTTTTAACATTCACAAGAATATTTTGGAAAACATAGACATACTACAAACATACAGAAACTAGAGAACATATCCACAGAGAGAGGATTTGTTTATTTTAAGTAAGCAAAACAAATCTTAACCATATATGTTTACTCCAATTTTGAACTTAGTTTACAACTTTCAAATTACTAGTGCACTACTTCTTCCTCAATCTGAAAACTCAGATATTTAAATTAGGTAAAGTGCGTAGTGGGTATGTGCTTTATACTAAGGTGAAGGAAGCATTATACTCTATGTTGGATGTGTATGTGCTTTCTACTAGAAATGGGCAACAAGTTGAAAAATTCTACACAACCCTCTTTTGATATGGAAATTGATGAATTAGATGCACCTTAAATTCCTTTTGCTATAGAATTTGAAAAGGACATGAATCTTAATAGCAATAATCATAAAAATGAAGTAAATTTGTATCTCATGGAGAGTTTGGAGAAGAAAAGTAATAATTTTGACATCTTGATGTGGTGGAAAGTTAATTCTAGCAAATATCTTATTCTTAGTCAAATTTGCTAGAAATTTGTTGGTCATGTTTATGTTTATTGTTGCTTCTGCTTTTAGTATGGGAGATAGAGTGCTTAATTGTTATAGGAGTTCTCTCTCCCAAAAGCTAGTTGAAACTTTGATTTGTACACAAAATTGGTATCGTTCATCTCCATGGTCAACTAATATTAAAGAGCTTATGGATGACATTGAAAGAATTAAAATAGGTAATTTTTGTTATATTATAAACTTTAATTGTTGTTTATTTGTTTTTATCTAACTTTTTATTCGTATTAACTATTATATTTTATATAATTTTAGAACTTGACTCAACTCTACCACTTGATAAAAAGAACTCTAATATTAAGTCTGACTAGATGTTGCACTTGGAGTTGGAGTATGGTATAATTCATCACTTAATTATTTATGTTACTTTCTAAAATTTCATGAATTTTCATTTGAACTATTAATTGATGATGTTTCAATTTTTACAGGATGTAGATAATGGTGATAATAGGATAACTAAAGTTAGCTAAGTCAGTTAATAAGCTTTGTTTATTTTTCTCTTTTATCCCACTGTGATCTGCTATATATATAGAGCAGTGATCATCATGTAATATACAATACCTTTCAATCAATAATATTTTGTATCATTCAGTTTACTTTCTTTCTGGTTCTTTCAATCTTTTCTCTTGATGTGAGTATTCTTCACCTTGGGTCTGATACCTTACATGGTATCAGAGCAAGGCAACGATCCATGGATTCTCCTCGTTCTGAAACGAGCAATGCAAGCACACCTGCAACAACACTCATCATGAAGTTCTTTTCAATTCCAATTGCAGATAAACTTGATGAAGAAAGTTTTCTACCATGGCAACAACTTGCCTTAGCCTCCATCTATGGTCATAATCTCCAAGATCATCTTGAAAAAGATAAAATTCCTACTTAGTATCAGACATCTGAAAATCAAGAATACATGATTGAAAATGCAACATATACTCACTGGCATCAACAAGATAATCTTCTTGTTTCTTGGCTTCTCTCATCAATGAATATGTCGTTCAAGGACAGAATGGTGGGTTGTAAATTTGCTCATGAGATCTGGACAAAACTCTAGATTTACTTCTCTTCCCACACACAAGCCAAAGTCAAGCAACTCAAAAATCAACTGAAATCTATTAAAAAGAGAGGTCCAGCATCCAAGTATCTTCTTCAAATCAAGAAAGTTGTTGATTCTCTAGGAGCTGTAGGATCTCCCCTCACTGATGCTGAATACTCCGAGGCAATCCTTGATGGATTAAGTGAAGAATATACTCCCCTAATTACATCTATAATGTCCAGATCTCCCCATTTTTCGATAATTGAGTTGGAAGCATTCTTATTGGCTCAAGAAGACGTGCTTGATCGTTTCAAGAAAACAAATCTTACTCCTATTCAAGCCAACTTCAATCAAAGGAATATGGCACAAGAATACACTGGTGGTCGAGCTTTTGGTGGACGAAGAGGTAGAGGGGGTCGCACCTTCAGAGGTGGCAGAAATCAAAAGCTCATTTTGGAATCAAAATCGTCTACAATGTCAAATCTGTGGCAGAAATGGCCATCCTGCATCAAGGTACTTCTATCGTTATGACTACATATCAGAACACCTCTCAAGGATCTCAGAATCAATCTTTTCCAAATCAGAATCAACGAACCTCACTCCCACCCCCACCTCCTTCTTTTCATAATCCTACAGCTTAAATAGCAGGTCCTGCATCACTTCTTGACACATCTTGGTATCCGGATTCGGGGACAACTCATCATCTGACTCATGATCTTGGTAACCTCTCCTCTAGTTCTAAGTATAATGGACCTGATCAGGTTCATGTTGGTAATGGTGCCGGTATGCCTATACAACATGTTGGTCATTTTCTTTTAACAACTTCTCATTCATCTGTTGTTTTTAAACTTGATAATCTCAACTTCCATAACTAAGAATCTAATCAGTGTCTCTCAATTTGCAAAGGATAACAATGTGTTCTTTGAATTTTACCTTGATTATTGTCTTGTAAAATCCCAAGTCACCAAGAAAATTGTCCTCAAGGGCAGCCTTAAAGATGGCATCTATCAGTTCACAAATGTTCATGTGAATACACAACCTTCTTTTCATAGTTCTCATATTGCTTTGTTTTCTAAATCTGATTCCTTTGATCTGTGGCATAAACGACTGGGACATGCTAGTCCACATATTGTTAGAACAGTTTTACACAAATGCAATCTTCCTTTTACTTCTAATAAAAATTCTTCAACTTCCTCTGTTTGTGAAGCTTGTTGCTTAGGTAAAATACATCAATTGCCTCATTTTCATTCCACCACTCAATATCATTCTCCTCTTGATTTGATTTTCATTGACATTTGGGGCCCTGCCCCCATTTCTGGTACATCTGGATGTAAATACTATGTGTTGTTTGTTGATGCTCTCAAAAGATTTAGTTATCTCTACTTTTTGCAAAACAAATCTCAGGTTTATCATACCCTTTTACAATACAAGACTACAATTGAAAATTTTACTGGTTTCAAGATTAAAACTATTCAAACTGACAATGCAAAAGAATTCACCTCAAATCACTTTACTCAGTTTCTTCAACTTAATGGTATTACTCATAGGCTCACTTGCCCTACTTTCATCAACAAAATGGTAAGGTTGAAAGGAAACATCGCCATATAACTGAGGTTGGATTAGCTCTTCTAGCCAATGCCAAATTGCCTTTATTTTACTGGGAAGAAGCTTTTACCACAGTCATTTATCTTATAAATCGATTACCCTCACCTGTTCTTAGTTTTAAATCACCCTTTGAACTCATTCATCATAATACACCAGATTACAGCTTTATGAAGGTGTTTGGTTGTGCTTGTTTTCCCTTACTTCGACCATATAATAAACATAAGCTTGAATTTCGATCTACAAAATGTCTTTTCTTGGGATATGCTGTTAATCATAAGGGTTATAAGTGTCTTTCCCCCATTGGAAAAATTTTTGTTTCTCGAGATGTCATCTTTGATGAGTTTAATTTTCCTTATTCTGATTTGTTCACCACTGCTTATGTTGCTTCTATATCTACTCCTTCATCTTCAATACCTCAAATACAACTTCTTCCTAAGGATATAAAGTTACTGCACAATTTTCTATTCCTGTCACACCAATAACTGGTTCAATAGATGCTACTAACAGATCTCCTAGTGTTTCTGTTTCAGATTCTTCCATTTTACCAGCATTGCAATCATCCTCTCCATCAATTCCCAATACAAATCCAGAAACTACAGTTCCTTGTCATCCTATGCAAACCCGCAACAAATCTGGCATTTTCAAACCCAAATCCTATGCAACAACATCTACCACTTTAGCTCCTGACTTGGTTAACTCAGAACCTCTCACTGTTTCTCAAGCTCTCAAATGTCCACACTGGAAACAAGCAATGATCGAAGAATATACAGCTTTTATCAACAATGATACCTGGACTCTTGTTCCACCTCCACCCCATATTCAACCTATAGACTGCAAGTGGATCTTTCAAATCAAAAGACAACCTGATGGCAGCATTCACAGATACAAGGCTCATCTAGTTGCAAAGGGTTTCCAACAAAGAGAAGGTTTTGATTTCAGTGAAGTGTTCAGTCCAGTTGTCAAGCCATCTACAGTTCGTCTCATTCTCTCCATTGCTCTCACTAATGGCTGGATTATCAGGCAGTTTGACTTCAACAATGTCTTTCTATGTGGTGTTCTACAAGAAGATGTTTACATGCATCAACCAACTGGTTTTCACAGTGCAAATCCTCAATTTGTTTGCAAATTGAACAAAGCAATCTATGGTCTCAAACAAGCTCCTCGTGCGTGGTTTCATACTCTTAGTCTCACATTACAGAAGTTTGGCGTCCAAAATACCAAATTTGATGCATCTCTGTATACCAGATTTACTTCCACTTCCACTATCTATATTCTTGTTTATGTAGATGATATCTTAATCACGGGCAATGACTCCTCTGAGATTTCTTCGCTTATTTCTCAACTCAATAGTCAATTATCACTTAAAGATCTTAGTCATCTCCATTATTTTCTTGGTTTAGAAGTTGTCTACACTTCTCCTACTACTTTACATTTGACTCAGACCAATACATTACTAATCTCTTAGTCAAAGCTAATATGCCCTCAGCCACACCAATGGCTACCCTTATGGTTGCCAATCAAAAGTTATCTCTCCATGGTGATGCAGCCTTTCCAAATCCTACTCTATATCGTTCCATTGTTGGTGGTCTTCAATATGCTATAATTACTCGTCCGGATCTTTCCTTTGCTGTTAACAAAGTAAGTCAGTTTATGCATCAACCTCTTGAAGTTCATTGGAAGGCTGTCAAAAGGATATTACGTTATCTGGCAAGCACAGTTACTCATGGATTAGTTTTTCATCAATCAAAGGATTCCAGACTTATAGCTTTCTGTGACTCTGATTGGGGGTCTGACATTGATGATAGGAAGTCTACAAGTGGCTTTTGTGTTTATCTAGGCTCCAACCTTATTTCATGGACTAGTAAAAAGCAACAAGTTGTTTCCAGATCCAGTACAGAGGCTGAGTTTTGAAGCTTGGCAACCACAATGGCAAAAATTGCTTGGCTTCAATCACTTTTCTTTGAACTTCATATTCCTTGCACAACTCTTCCCACTATTTTCTGTGATAATTCTAGTGCAGTTATGTTAGCAGCAAATCCAATTCTGCACAACAGAACCAAACATTTTGAATTGGATCTCTATTTTGTTCGTGATCGTGTGTTACACAAACAAGTCTTTGTTGAACATATTCCAAGCACTGAACAAGTTGTAGACATTCTTACCAAACCTCTTTCTGCTCCTACTTTCCATCGGTTTCGTCACAAACTCAGAGTCATTTCATCTCCGCTGAGTTTGAGGAGGGATGATAATAGGATAACTAAAGTTAGTTAATAAGCTTTGTTTATTTTTCTCTTTTATCCCACTGTCATCTGTTATATATATAGAGCAGTGATCATCATGTAATATACAATACCTTTCAATCAATAATATTTTGTATCATTCAGTTTACTTTCTTTCTGGTTCTTTCTATCTTTTCTCTTGCTGTGAGTATTCTTCACCTTGGGTCTAATACCTTACAAGTGGCAAGACCTATTGATGGGTGTTAGGCTATCAACTATTGTTAATTTGTTATGGTTTTATATTCGTGTAACACATGGTGTAGAGTTCTATTATACGTTTTGAGACTTTGAGTTAATTAACAAGGATATTTGTTTATTCATAGAGAGTACAATTATTTAATTGGATTGTTCTACTTTATTGATGTACGTCCACTTGGGTGAACATATGTTATATTCACTTTATTGTTAGTTCTATATAATATTTGGGCTTTCCAAAAAAGGTTATAATGACATCAATGATAATTTTTACTATGAGATATGTCATTTATTTATAAATATGACAACTTGAAAATATGAATATACTAGTAAGTATGAAGACTTTATTTGGTGAATTTATATTATAAAATAGTCAACAATTTTATAGTGATAAAAATCACAAAATCAAATTAAACTAAATTAAAAAGATTGATTTGGTTCGGTTCAAATTTTATTTTAAATAAAAATCAAATTAAACCGAATTACATATATTTTAGAAGTTTGAGTCGAGTGACTTTTTAATAAAAAATGGAATCAGCTGTGAACACCGATAACAAAAATTTCTTTTAAGTATTAGCCATCCATTAAAGAGGCTTTTGTCTTTAGTGGTCCACCGTTAGACTATCATTTTTAACCGTCAGATTTATTAGTAAGAAATTCAAAGGAGGAGATTGAAGACCGTATACAAATTAAAGCCCGCATTGCATCACAGCGGCGATCAGTCTTAAACTGCTTATCCCGGAAAATCACGACGACAACACAACGCCCAACAATTGGATAGTGACTGAGGTGCCTTCATAGCATCCTTTTTCTGATTGCTTTTCTTTGCCGTTAAATTAAGTTAATTTCGTAATTAGTTTAGGGTGTTTCAAGTTTAATTTATCATATCGCTGAAAGGGTTGAGTTAAATATACAATCTGTTCATATTACTGTAATACTGTTAGAACGACCAATGCATCCCAATCTCACCTGTGTTTCATATGGCAAATGGATCAAGAAGGGCGTACATTTAGTCTTTAAACGTTTTAATTTGACCAGGCTGCGTGATATTATATATTTACGGTTCTATATGTTAACTATGCTTGAAAAAATTTGCATCAGTGTCGTAGGCTGGCAGTATGTCTCCTTATCTAGATACAGTCAATTTGAATCTCAGACTTTGGCCATTGGGTAACTTTTATTTGTCCACGATCATGTATAGGTTCACCATGTCATTTGGACTTTTCTCCCTTGTTTAAACGTATGTCAATTCAGTTTAACTCTTAATTACTACCTAAAAAAATTAAAGTTATAGTTTGATAGTATGCATGGTCAGTGTACAAAGCCAATCAGAAATCACTTTTGCTATGAATTTTAAAGCAATTATTATAAAAGTAAAGGTTTATGATTGAATTACAGTGTAAAAGACCTCCACACATGTACTTGTTTTTTTCAATTCCACCGGTTATGTTAATTGTTAAACCTTGTATAGAAAGAGTAAAAGACACACAGAGAGATAATTGATTCCATGATAAACTTGCTGCAGGCAGCAATGGTGCTGATGACAACTTCATAAGTATAATGGGCTTGGTCACTGTTACATGGACAAATTATCTAAAAAAGCGTATTCCACTAAGGATAAGGTTTCTTCATACCTTGAAAGGTAATCAATTAGGCCAAATTTTAATGTCTCCACCTCTTACATCTCTGGACCTTCCTGACATCTGGAGTCCTGTTTCTTCATGTCGGAGTATTCCAGCAATACAGAAAAGCTGTACGTAACTAAGTATCTTTTTCCCTTGGAATGACTATACTTTTATTTACTTTTGTTTTGTTCTTAAATTTTATAATTTTAGATGTTTTGATGTTGTTCAACTTTAGTTTTTTTGCTTAATTGAGCAAAACCTGGGTTTTGCTGTCATTTGTAGACTCCTCCAGACATGTGTATTACTTCCAATTCTCTTCCAATGTAAACTGTCTTGTCATTCTTCTCTTTTTCCAAGTATCGACAGATCAAGAGGGTCTATATTTGATTTCTAGATTTATTCAATTTCATCGGTGTGTAATAACCATTTCTTTAATGAAAGTCAACAACTACAAATGATCCTCTTAAGACCTTTAAAGGAAAAGAAAGCAAAATAAACTGCATGGTGGCTAGAAGTATAGCTCTGCAAGAGTCACATGCTTAAGAAGAATACAACATTACAATAAGCTCTACTTGATTAGTTTATGAGAAATGCTTGGAATACACTCTTTTAAACACACTCTCTTTTATTGGTTGAAATTTATTGAAAATCACAATATTTTGTAGTTCCCACATCTTATTTAATGAACCTCATGATTTTGTAGTTTTTAATAAATTTTAATAGTAGGGTGTGTATTAGAGAGTGTGTTGGTAACAATCCTCTTAATTTGTTTCTCCAAATCATATGCTAAGTTCTAACAAACTGTTAGGCTCTGTATGTTACCTTGTAATTAGCACCCTTGATTGATTGCAATAAAAGCTATGAATATGAGATTAACTGTGTAGCTCTAGACAATGTCCTTCAAACTCTTTGGCTTCTATACCTATGAATAAATTGTTAAAATTTCCGTTGTTTACTTTTTCTTGTATTATGCATTCTTAACTTACTTCTTTCCATTTCATTCCGTAAGATACTGAATTGAGATTGATGTTTGCCTCAGTTAATGAGCAGACTACCGTAGTGCTTGATGGAAAGTTGATATCCATGGAAATCAGATCAAAAATAGCTGCTAAGGTAAGGCAGATGAAGAAAGGCTTAGGAAAAGTTCCTGGATTAGCTGTAATCTTAGTGGGCCAAAGAAGGGATTCTCAAACTTATGTTTGCAACAAGATAATGGCCTGTGAAGAAGTTGGAATCAAGTCTTTGGTGACTGAATTACCCACTGATTGTGCAGTAACAGATGTTCAAAATGCCATCATGAGATTTAACAAAGATCCATCCATTCATGGTATTCTTGTGCAACTTCCTCTACCGCAAGTAATTTCTGAATCTATGACTTTTTACAATAAATTAGATGGACTTCAGTATCTGCTGAGTGTTCATTCTAGAAAAAGGGGTACTATTACAAACTTTTTTCTTTTTGGGAAATGGTCAACGAGTGAAGTATTTTTTGAGCTAGGACTCAGAATTAAAATGGGCTTACTCTGAAAGGAGGGCTTTAACCTCTGAATCACCAATTTATCATGTGAATTGTAAAAATAAAAAAAGAAGCACACTCTAAAATAACACTCACAGAAATCTCTTAGAATTTGATTTGTTTTTGTTAGAATATCAGAAGATGTCTCGAGATGTATTTATTTTGTCATAGCAGAGATTTTTTTTATAATTTCTAATGTGTGATTTTTAAATTTTCAGAAGATGTCTCAAGATGTATTTATTTTGTCATAGCAGAGATTTTTTTATAATTTCTAATGTGTGATTTTTAAATTTCATAATATTTCTTGGTTTGTTCCTTTATTCGATTTGCTTCGAAACTTTCTGTGATAGTTTGACACTTTTTTCTTTTGATTTGATTTGTTGCACCAACAAAGCAAGCCTCCCTTCTCTTTTCTTTTCAATCTATTTTTTTCCTTCTTTTCCGTACTTTATATGATTTATCTTGTTTTATTTTTTTAATTTCTGTTGAGATATTACAGAGATATCCTAGGAGATATGATACAAATTTGATTTAGTTGACTTGTTCCTATTTATATCAGATTTAATTTGTATTTATGTGGATGGCTTGTTTTCAGGAAATTTTCTTTACATTATTTAATTAGGATCATATCTTTAGATCTAGCTCCACTCTTTCCTTATTTTTCCTTCTCCTTGTATCTATATGTTGATAGTTGATACATATCCTGTATACGGTTTAAGCAATCACAAACATACATACTCTTTACTCTTTAGTCTTCTGCTCAGGTATGAAGTATTTACTTTTCTCTTCATACTTATTTAAACAGCTTTGGTGCCATGCATATGTATTTTCGGTGATGGGAATCTAGGCTAATATGTTGGGTATGGCTCATTCTTTGACGTCAGAAGATATGCACAGCGGGTGGGGGTCCAAGGGATTAGCAGCGCCCCCAGAACTTTTTTCGAGTCCTAGGACTGCTGTTAGCCTTATTTTTTATTATTTGTAGCTTGGGCTTGGGCTTGGGCCCATGAATAGCTACGGTGCTTAGGGTTTCTAAGCCTATATATTGCCTTGTAATCTGAGTGTTTTGTACGAGTGTGTGAGAAAATATAGTGAATGGCTGGACGTAGCCCACATTGGGTGAACCAGGGTAAACTTTGTGTGTCGTTTTCTTCTTCCCTTTTCTCTCTTTCTCCTATCTCGATTTTTGTGTGATTGCTCGGTACCCAACATAATGCACTATATTTTTCAAAACATTTAAACCCCCACAAAAGGAACAAGCAAAAAAACTAAGGTCTGGGCTAGCAACAAAATCCACAAATTCATGGATGTTTTGTGATTGCAGGAGCATCAACTGTAATGAGGAGGACAACAAATCCATTCACCATGATCTACTATGCAAAAGGGCAAGTAGCATCAATATTGGTTCAAATTCGATTCCTGAGCACATTGCTTAGCAGTGAAATTGTCCTGCTGTAGAAAGCTTAGGTTATAAGTCAAAAGTCATGTCAGCTCTATAGAAAACTGTCTTGAACATCATTTTTTCATCAAGAGTAAAGTCAGAACGACAAGCTCTCTTATCATAGTCTTCTTTGAACTGCTGGCCTGCTCGCTAAGCCGAGTAATTGATTTTATTTCTTCTTTTCGATAATCAGTTTTCTGATTTTAGATAGCACACACACTATGCTTTGACTACAATGGTTATCCATTACCTGTACATCATTTCCCACTCACAACACACCCAACCCAATGTTACTCACTGGAACAAAACAAATACATACCCGAAGATCTTTTACATAACTAGAAAACACCCCTTACTTAAACCAGCAAAACACAGGTGTATCACAAGCAACAAGACATCCTCATGTGCATCTTTGGAGACAAAATTTGATGCTATCGTGAAAAAAGGAACATGGGGAATAAAATAGATACTATACTTATATCAATAGCATTTATGTTATCGTGTAAACAAATTTGATGCTATTGATAAAATAAATTTTTGTTAATCTAAATTTGGTTGTTTGGAGTTGTTTGCAGGTGAAATATATTTTTTATCATTATTTTTCTGTTCAACTAGTTGTTTACATGCCAGCTGTACATTCATAGCAAACAACTAAACAATTGTGGATTAGCATACATTCAAATTAGCTGATTTAATGTTATTGACTTATTGCAAAACGTTTGGGCCAGCATCTAGATGAGGAAAAAGTTTTGGATGCTGTATGTCTAGAAAAAGATGTGGATGGTTTTCATCCCCTTAATATGGGGAATCTTGCCATAAGAGGAAGGGAGCCACTGTTTACTCCTTGTACTCCAAAGGGCTGCATTGAGTTATTGATCAGATCAGGAGTCGAGATTAGGGGGAAAAAAGCCGTAGTGATTGGAACAAGTAATATTGTGGGTTTGCCAGCATCCTTGTTATTGCAGGTAAAACATGCATTTCAGTTAGAAGCCTGAAATCATGGCTTATTTACTTTTTCGTTTCCTTCTACATGAATATGTAATATCGTTTATATGTTGGCAGAGACACCATGCAACAGTGACTGTCATACATGCCTTCACACAAAACCCTGAACAGATCACCTCAGAAGCTGATATTGTAGTTTCAGCTGCTGGAGTGCCTAATTTGGTACGTGGGAACTGGATAAAACCTGGTGCAACTGTGATAGATGTTGGTACAACTCCGGTTGAGGTAAGTTGCCATTTACGACTTAAGACAGGTTTTTCATATTTTGCCTGACTAACCAAGTATAAGAATTAAATGTTTCAGGATCCTGGCTGCGAGGATGGTTATCGTCTCGCAGGTGACGTATGCTATGAAGAGGCCATAAAAGTGGCATCCAATATTACTCCTGTGCCTGGTGGGGTTGGGCCTATGACCGTTGCCATGCTACTATGTAATACACTAGATTCTGCAAAGCGCATGCTCAATTTTAGTTGACCCCTACCCCTCTTGAAACTACAATACTTCGTTCAAGGTCATTTTTAGCATGAATTGAGTTTAAAAACGGGAATTCTTTTTTAACTGTTTTCGTAATGCACGTATTATTGCTGATAGTCTAGCTTCTGCCATGCGAGTTTTATTTTGAACCTTGGATCGTATTAAGGTATTATTGCCAGATAGGTATTCAGTTTATTCGTTGGAATCAGCCAAAAGGTAATAAATTGGAATATATTATAAACATTTTCAATCCCATTCGTAGGCCTTTAAATTTAACAAGAACAACAAAGAAAAAAATTGGTACGAATTTTTTTCACTGGTATTAACGTCTTTCAAAATATTTATAACGTCTATTTCCAGTTTTATATCGAAGGATGTTATTATAGAGACATGTACAATAAAACATGTAAATGTTTCTTGTTGGTAAGCTTAGTCGGTTGTGCTTTAGTGAGGCATAACCTATCTTTATTCTTTTTGTTTGATAAGGTATTTTAGTTAGTTTTTAATTTTTTTTATAAGCTAAAAAACTCATTTAATTATTTGGTAAATAAATTTTTTAGTAACTTTATAGTAATTTCTAACGTTTTTTTAAAATGCTAATTGAAATGGTATTGTTTAAAATGTTAGTTTCTAACTTTTAACTTTTTTTATTTTTTATTTCACTTTTATCTTCAATTAACTTGTTATATTTTTTAAATAAATCATAATTTTATTATTTTTATATCATTTTATGTTTTTCAACTATTTCAACCCTTAATTTTATCAAACATTTCTAATTTAATAAACTATTTTTTTCAACTTTTAGTCATTAGTTAACTTTTCAACATTCAATTAACTTTTTAGTTTCCAGTTAACTTTTCAATTGATTTTGTCAAATATACCTAACTAATAAACATGAATGACAGGATGTAATGAAATATAGTGGTAGTTTTTACCACTACTATTTGATAAGAATTGCAATAGAGGGATTGCCACAATAGAGTTGTAGCATCACAAAAGGAGACTCTGGTCACCATGTTGAAAAACCTCATTGGCATGTCAAATAAAAAAAAACGCAACAAGGATAACGTGAATGAACAACCTCAACAATGGCTAGGAAGACAATCGGAAGGAAAAAGAAGGAAACAAGGACTCATCGTAGGAAAAGGAACGGTCCCAGCAGAGATTTTCTCAATTTTCAGTTACAGACGAGCGACAATTGTATTGGTTCGAGATTTAGACTCGTGGAATTAATGGTTTCAAGCGATGTTTGAGAACGACAAGGAAACATTTAGGATTTCTCATTCTAATTTAACAAAACGCTTTTTCAAACAAATATTGTAACTTGGATATACCCTTACTTTTGAAAATTCACATCCATTCAGTCAACAATTTGAGACAAATATAACACAATGAACATAATTAGAGGGATAGAAACATAGAGCATCAATTAATTTTAAGCAAGCAACAATCAATCACAATTAAGATGACCCCAACACTAAACTTCACTTTTCCACATCTTTCATTGCTCAATCATCTAGACCATCCTCCTTCTTCGCTTTCGATGTCATTGGTAGAACTAAAAATATATTCTTTTTTGTGTAGTTCAATTAAGACTCCAATTGTTAAGTTATTGTGTGCTCATGTGATTCAATTAAGATTTAATCTACAAGTCTGCTGTGTCAACCCCTTCGTTGGAGTTCTGAGTTATAGAGAGGAAAATAAGTGTTTCCTTTTAAAAGAATTATGAATAGTGACAATTTTTAATTACCATTGAAGATATATTCTTGTAAAAGATGCAAGCTAGAAAATGTTTATGTCGATTGAAGTTTAATTGATACTTGACATCAAAACACAATTTGTGACATTTTGTAAATAGAGGAAAAATCACAAAAGAAAGGGGACAATCTGTAGAAATGTATACCTTTACAAACAAAATATAAGGATAAAATGTTTTCAATCCCTATATTTTCATTGAATCTTATTTTTAGTTTCCAAACTTAAAAAAGCGTACTTCTAGTGTCTTCAGCATAGGAGATGACGTTCACACCATTTGTCAGGAGAAACCAAAAATAGTTTTTTGTGAAGTTCAAAATCTAAATTACACAATATGAAAGTTCAAGAATTGAAAATAAAATCCAATAAAAATATAAGGTTAAAAACATATTTTATCTATTACTTAAAAAAACATATTTACGAAAAATATAGTTAAGTCCTATTAATATATTAAAATTATTAAATGTTAAAATAAAAGAAAGATTAAGATTTCATCATTGAGATGATATATTTCCATTGAAGTTGCTACCCAAATCTCTTGCTATCCAAAAAAAAAAACACTCTTCCTGAAAAAGTTTCCGGAACGCATTTTTGAAAGTGTGACCCAATATTACTAAATACATTATAAAACTAGTTTCTATGATATAAAAAAATTAATTATAAAAAGTAGTTTCTATGATGCAATTTTTTTACATTGCTTAAATTAGTTTACACAATGCATAAAATAATAAATTACAATAATTAGTTTATGTAGTGTAAATTTACATTACAGGAACTAGTTTTTGTAAAATTTGTGAAAAACGAAAAAAAATGGAAGATTGAGACGACAAGAGAGAGGGTGTAAAACTGTATACGGGAGGGGGGTGAGAGAAAGTGAGAGAAAAAAGTGGGAGGGTGCAAGGAAGCAAGAGGGTGAAGGTTAGAGGAAATAGAAGTATTTTGAAACCATAAAGAAGTGAGGTATAAAGAGTAAAAAGGTGTGAACAGTTCTCCATTTCCGTACAACTTAATGGTTGCTAAATAAACTCATCTAATCGGGTATCTAAATACAAATTTACAGCGGAAACTTGAAACCACAACCACTTGATCCTCACCTCTTTGGCTTTCCATTGCGATTATTTTACCTGAAGAATTGTAGTATATGCATGTTTACTTCAAATAATCAAGTTATTAATGACAGAAGGAAACAAAGAAATAATTCTTTACGTGCCAAATTATTAACGACCCCTTTAAAATCAAATAATTCCATCGAATTAAGTATGATGGTATGTATGATAACATTTAACATATCAGAAATATCAATGATCCCTATTATTGAAATTGTTCAGGATACTCTTTTTTAGCTTCAATCTATTTTCTTAGTTCAACTCTTACCTTACTAACTAAAATCAAAGGATTAATAGATTTGTTCCATCCAAAATGAGAATGAACTAGGGTTATGAACTTATAATAAAAAAAGGATTCCGTTTTGGCCCATTGTAGCACAATCACAGCTTGCTACAGGATACCACCTACAGCCACACATTAAATGTATAGCAATAACATTTTTATACAAAAGATTAATTTTCCCCAGTTCATTTCCTCTTCACAATTGAATGTGTATCAATCTTGACATGAGTAATTGGAACATTTGTTTTTAATAAGATTAAAATGACTTGCAAATGAATCATCAGCTATCCTGCCTCATGCACAAGGCCTTCTCCAGCATTCTTGCTTCAGTCAGACTGCACAGACTCTGTGACGGGAGGTATACAATCTATCTTGTACCGTAGCACCTACAGTCCATATATGATAAGTAACACGTTAAAAAATTGTACCATTTGCAGTACATGCCCAATCCATGAGCAATACGTAGCAACAAATACTGTCATAGGAAAAAAGTAAAGGAACCCCAACACTAACAAGACACATGAAATGAAAAACGTGTGAAGCCAATGCGTAGCAGCAACAAAAATAAAACAATCACGCAATAACTATGAGCAAATAATTAATAGTGATGACTGAAGGAGAACCACCGCACAATAACAATGAACAGATAATGTTTTAGTGATGACTGAGGAAGAACGAGTCTATCCTCCCAGGAACATATGCTCTGAAGAAGGTAGTATCTAATCAGATTTCATATTTCCTATGCAATTTGATCAGTATCTAATCATGTGATAGTTTGCATCTCACTGAATTCGTCAACATGCCTATATACATTACCTTTTTGAAAAACGTTGAATATGTGTTGTCCCAGATCAGTTTATAGCTTCCAGCCATTAACGTGCAGAAGTTCCCCTAACATTTTAGGCACAAAAACTAAGATGAGTGCATATCAAATGCCTAGTTAAATAATTAAGCTGCAACGAACATGACAAACTCACTTGGTCAGACTCGTAATGGCGGTAAGGTAACATCAGCTGTGTCATGTGTCATAATGAATCAGCCACCATAAAAATGAGAAATGGCAAAACAAACATCGAGAAAGACAACCTCATTTTCATTTATTTCAATAGTTCAAAACAACAACAAAATGATAAAAAGCAATGCAAACACAAAGTAGAAATAATAGAATTCAGAAAAAGAAAAAATATATATAATGCAGAGAAAACGGAGAAGATGAATTGAAAACAGAGAATAAGATAATTGAAAACACAGGTGAACTGAAGACAGAGAAGAACTAAAAAAAAGAGTATAATTAAAAAAAAAAGATAAAAAGAGTGAAAGACCCAAGTGAAGACAAACTGAAAACAAGAATCAGAGAAAAAAAGTGAAAGACCGGCAAACTGAAAACAAGAACCAAAGAAAAAGAAAGACTCAGTTGAACAACATGAAGTAGACGAAGAAGAATGGTGAGAAAAGAAAAGGATTGAAAGGAAGAAAAAAAGGGGGGAAAACTGTTGGTGGTGATCTCTAGAGCTCTAGCCATTGCGGTTCAGGTCACCAGCAAGTGGTGGTGGTTGAAGAAGGTCACCGGAGCTCAGTGGTGGATGCTCTTGGCAGTGGGGCAATGAGAGGAAAGAGTGTTGTTATATGGAAGGACAAAGCAAAAACAAACTAAATATATGAAAAGGCAAAGGAACTGAACCCTGTATTTTATATCAGCAAGCATTTCAAGCACACAATTATAAGCATGTTACTGCTCTTTGTATATAGATAAAGCATAACTGAAAATTAGAAAAAGAAACATCACAAACCAGTGCTCTTAAAAGCATAACATAACAGAAAGCATCACTATAATATCACCTAAAAGACTCAGTCTATTGACACTTAAATTATTTAGTAATCTCCATGGCTGAATAACTACGGCATTTTTCCAACAAAGAGAAACCCGAAAGGCAGAGAAAAAACGAGAGTAAGAACCAATACTCTCAAATAACCTTAACTAGCGCGTGTGCGTGTGCGTGTCCGTGTTTCTTTTTTGTAGTTTTATTTTAAACATAGGAAAGATGTCTGCCATGGGAGCAATAAACTGCCATGCCCATAGTGGGCAACATATTGGAAATGGCGGACGACGCCATAAAACGCAATATTGCAGGTGGTGAATGGTGGAGAGCTAGGAAAACACCACACCATACTGCCATGGTGGTGCTATAACTGCATTTAACAACATTGGGTGAAAATGGGCTGGCTGGGTGAGGGCCTAAGAAATTGAAGATGAGAATGGCTGATGAAGAATAACATGAGAAATGCTTCTGGAGAAATCAATTGAGGATATGATGCAGATAACAAAAGAGAAATGTCATTCAAACTTACAGTTTTTTCCCCAGTAGGACTTAGAAACTCCAAACTAAATCCAATATCCTGACAAATAATAAAAGATAGATCACTACAAAGGGACGCCAATGGAAAATATTATAACATTTTGCAATCAAGGTGCAGCAGCACAGCAAGTCAGCAATGATACCATATTTATCTTGCCTTGTACCAATGAAAAATCCCAAGCAATGTATGAGTTTACAGCATCAACAGAGAGTAAAACCTGAAGTAGGATAAAAAACCTTCTATCATATTAACATCACAAAACAGCCCAATCAAACATTTTCTCAAGTAATAACAAATGAAACCGAGTCATAGATTCATTCAGTAGGAAATCTCAAATGAGATAACAGTAGCACTAGATCATGCACAAATTACAAAAAGACAAAAAAGTACATAAGGTGTACAAAGAAATAATTTATAAATTAAATAAATTGGCAACAATTATTTGCCAATCATGCTAGTAGCTCTACTAATACTCTAATAGATATCTATATGAGAATGTTATGTACAAAACACCTCTGTGCATGTTTGGGACAGCTTCTTCAAGAGGAAATAATCTCTTAAAAAAAAGGTCTCTCAGTAAGCTGGAAAGAAAAACTATATTGACGAGATTGTGCATGATATGTGCTGTAATGTGTTACAATGTTTGCACAAGTTAGGATTATTGTATCCTAATTATTTCAATTAGTTGTACACAATTAAGCTAGATTATATTTGTAAATCGTGCATGATCCTTTTCAAAATTATGGGCATTCTCTTGTACATCCTTACAGTATGTAGATCAAAGAGGTGAGAGGCATCTCTCAAGTTGGTATTAGAGCCAATGTCGTCAAGTATGCCTGATCAAAGTCAACAAAAACTGATAGAACACCAATTGATAAGTAATAAAATATAATATAGAACACTCTAATCACTCACAATACAGCAATGCACCTGCTATCCCAGAGACGAAAGTCTCCTACAGAGAGTATTCTCTGTCCACAAATTACAATAACTTCACACACTGCCTAATTACACAGCCTTCTATCAAATATATACTCCTAAGACATAACTACCAGCAGTGATTCTCAACACACATAACTGCTATCATGCAGTTTCTAACATAAAATTAACTACAACCAGTTATTTTACATAATCCTAGAGTTTCTAATACATAACTGTTTTCTAAAGCAGTTATTTTCAACACATAACTGTCATAACAGCCCTGAACTCAGAGTTTCCATCAAAACCCTAGCTATCCCAACGTGCAGCTGCTTTCTAGGACAGTTAGGCTGGGCTAGATTAGATTTGTAAATCTTAATCTTGTATATCCTTTCCTAAATTATGGTAATTCTCTAGCAAATCCTTACACCATAAATCAAAGAGCTGGGGAATCTCTCAAGTAAAATTCTTACAACACTGTCCCAACTCCCAAGTAATATTTTCCCAAATTAAGTTGAACTATCATGCACTAAGATCAAAATTTAAGCATAAAAAATTAATGATAAATACATATTTTTATCAGTGCACAGCGGTAAAGTTAGAAGCCTTCGCATAGCGAGAAGCCTCTAGACAATGGAGTGTGTAATTTTTTTTAGTTTTTAGATACATATTTTATGACAAAGACATTAGGAGTTTTGACACATCTACTAGGCATGGCAACGGGACCCGAACCCGTGGATACCCGCCCGAATCCGCCCCGATTTTAACGGGAAAAAACCGAGTTTTTCGGGTTCGGGTTTTCCCCGATAGCCAAAAGCGGGGCGGGGGCGGGTATGAGATTACTGCTACCCGCCCCCGCCCCGTAATAAATAATATTAAAAAAATAAAAAAATATATTATTTTCTAATTTTTTTAAATTGAATTGATTGATTTTGTTTTGTAATTTTTAAATTATGATCCCATATTTTAAATGTGGGTTTGTTATTATTATTTTTTTGTTACGTAATTAACTTTTTCGTCTAATTTTTCAATAAAAAAAGTTATATTATTTTTTTTTATTTTAATCAAATAGCGGGGGCGGGGCGGGGAAAACCCGACCCCCAACGGGGGCGCTGAGGACGGGGATGGGGATGGGTTTTAAAACTCGACGGGGATCGGGGGGCGGGGGCGGGGAGCGGGGACGAGGAATGCAATACCCGCCCCCGTCCCGCCCCGTTGCCATGCCTAACATCTACAATTGTGAGTCAATTGGCACAAGTTTCCTTATATAAGGTATCCTCACATCACCTAAACTAGTAGTAACTAATCATTTCACATCACCTAAACTAGTGTTGGGAAATCGAGGGGGGTAAATATCGGGGAGATTTACACCTGAGTAACCATATAAGTGAATTATACACCACACCTTAACCCAAAACCTTAAGGCTCAGGTTTATGGGTCTTCTCCTCACTTATATGGTGCTAAATTTTTCTATTTCTATCCGATGTGGGACTTTAACTCACACTTGTACTCCAAAAATCTCTCCCTCGAGTGTGAGTCTCTTCCACATGGTAAACAAACTCCCCCTCGAGCGGAAACCAAATCTTGTACCGTTGCAACAATTGCAAGACTCGCTGCCTGGCCTACACATGCATGGACTCACTAGCCAGGAAGACTTTCGATACAAAGGATCTCATGTCCATGGATCCACAAACGCCGCCTAAACAAACGAGCCGGTCACCAAGTCGAACCATCGGCTCTGATACCAATTGTTGGGAAATCGAGGGGGGTAAATATCGGGGAGATTTACACCTGAGTAACCATATAAGTGAATTAGACACTACACCTTAACCCAAAACCTTAAAGCTCAGGTTTATGGGTCTTCTCCTCACGTATATGGTGCTAAATTTTTCTATTTCTATCCGATGTGGGACTTTAACTCACGCTTGTACTCCAACAACTAGTAGTAACTAATCATTTCACAATGCTTTCATAAACTAAGTTGAATCCATAGGTTAAGATACATATTCCCTAATAGTCATTGATCCAAAGTTTTTCACATTTTTATTTTTGTAATGAAAAAGAATATAAAAATCTAAACACATTTACAAACATCTAGCGTGATACTTATATGCCTACAAAACAAACTGTATATTTTAATAAACAAAACCAGTATATGCACATACCAAGGAGTGGATATAGGCTGGGCAAGCCAAGCTTTGAATATAATATCCTAGGCCTGCTTTGCTATAAATTGACCATGGACCATAATATCAATCACAGGCTTCGTTTTTAGGCTCTGGCAGAGGCAGGCCTGCAAACCTATGTTAAGTCCTATGTTGCATGAAGGAATTCAAATAGGTGAACAGACTTCTGTTTTCTATTGATGTTCATGATGTGAGAAAAGGAAAGAATGACAAAGAGAAAGAAAATGAGATAGAATTGAGAGAGATCCTGTTTCTGAAACTGAAATTCTTATTATGAGTATTGAATTGTTACAGTTGTCAGAAGACACAGAAATATACATGTGTGTTGGTGTACGGGGGTAAGACTTCCAACAGAAGCTAACTAACTTCCAACTAATTGACTGTTGTCACTCCTAACTAGTAACTGTAACTAACGAATGCTTCTGGTGCAACCTTCAACATAGTATGAAGTTTTGAATAGGCCAATGCCTGGCCCACATAATATTAAGTTTTTATAAGTAAAAAGGACCAAAATTTAGCAAAATAAAATCTCTATATCTAGATTCTCTATTTCTAAACAAGCCTAAATTTCATCCGAGCTTCACAAAACCATGATACATAATAGAAGAGGATATTGAGATAACGATCCGAAAATTCAAATGAGGAAACAAAAATTAATTGCAACGCATATAAAATTTCAATGAATTTATTAACCATTATTAAGTCATTTTTTCTAATTTATTCATATAAATAGACATTTGACAGATTGAACCCAACACAAATATGAGAACCACAAGAATTTTTAAATCACAATTATTGAAAATCAGAATATAATATTCTGTATTTAGTAATAATAATGGTTTATAGCTACATAACCTTTGATTTAAAGAAAACACAATATCCTCTATGTATAATTAATGTAATTAACCTAAATCAACATACATCTATTGTGTACTAAGACACACGGTTTTTAATCAATTATTCCTCTGCATCTCTTATTTTAACATGGTATCCAAAGCCTAGCCTAACAGGTATTTTGAAAATCGTGCCTACCCAGTGGACCAATAGCCCCGGAGAAAGTTGATGCACAAGCAGTTAATTATGTCAATATGTTGATATACAACCAGTTTTTTTTTTATCGGCAATATATATATATATTACCAGTTAATTATGTGATTTTTTCTAAGATCATTTGAGCAATATGAAGCATGTCATTCACCTATAGTAATACCCAAACTAGTTAATTGTGCAAGTTTGCAATGCTATCATGTGCCGCATCATGTAGCATGCCCCTCTCCATGTGATGTTGCTGGCTGTCATACTGTATTTTGACATCACGACATCACAACATCACAGCCACACCTTCATCAGACAGGGAACACTTAGCCTGACATAGTGATCCACCTAGTTATTTGGGGACCCCAGTCCTCTTGGGTTCGACCCCAAGCATCCCTCCCCATTCCCCCCTGTATTCGTGAAATGTGTTGTCCCTCCTGTCCCATCTATCACCATCCAACGGCGGTACCATGTCTAATTTGTTTCTGCAGGTTTGTGATCTCCTCTGTTCTGCTTCAAGACCTCCGATTAGGGATGACAATAGATAGGACCTAGATAGGGTCTTATAGTACCATCCTCATACCCGTGTTTTAAATAATACTCATATCTGTCCCTATATCCATGTGGATAACAACGTGTCCGTGACCCACACTTTAGTTATATATAAAGTTAATAAATCAATAAAAAAAATGTATTAATTAGAAAATTTACTATAAATAAATTGAAATTTTACTCTTAAATAATCCAAATACAACATTAAAAGCATCCTCTACACATAATTTTACCTATGGTTCTATATATATAAAAGAAACAATTACTTAATTCATCAAGACTAATAGAAGTGGTTAGATTAGTTAATTTGTCATAAATCTAAATTTTATCTCAAGACTACCCATGACATTAAATGGTTTAAGAAGTGATTATTTTTCAAAGATAATTTTTTTAACCAATGAATATACATTGCTTTGTTAATAGCTCAATAAATACACTAATTTTCATGGAGAAATGAGTGCATATCATTGATAGACCTCATAAATAATTAGTGATAAATAGAAAATTTAGCAATAAAGTAGTCTTATGTTTCTTATAATTAGGACCAAGAAAATATTGCATTTTATTTCTAATATATGGGACCCAAGGTAGTATTAAAAACAAGCAAACATAACATGGATTTGTCGAAACTTAAGTCATAAATAAACATTACAAATATACTCATCAAACATTATAAAGATAAGTCATTAAATAGTTGCAAATATCTAGACTACTAATTGAATCACCAAACAAAACAAAATATCATTCACAATTTGAAGTCAATCTTAAAATAACTTGTCAACAAATTCATAAATTTGCACATAAAAAATAATAGTTCAATATTCTTAAATAAAATATAAAACATATTTAATATAAGGTATGTTGAATCAGAATTCACTATTCTATGTTAGACTGTTATTGTTAGTCATAAAATTAGGTAAATATAATTTTTTTAGAAAAATATATGTATAATATAAATTATTTATTTATGTAACATATTTTAATATATTAATATTCAATATCTAAGATACATATGAGCAGGGCAGGAAGGGTACTATAGTGCCCGTACCCACACCCATCTCAGCAAAAAATTGCGGGTAAATACCTGCCCCCATCCCCAGCCCCAATAAACGGGTAATTACCCTCCTAGCTTGAGGATATCCATAGTGTCCGGGTCCATTTTCTCATCCCTGCCTCCGATGTTAATCTCTTTCCTTTTGTGTAGTTTGCAATTCACACCCCTAAGCTATTGATTTGTTAATTTCATCTTATGGTTAATGTGTATCTAGACTATGTCACTTTGGCTTTTGATGATTAATGATGAAAATGCCTTCAATTTAGGTTTTTTATTTAGCAGTTGTAATATAGTTATCAAATTCTCGAATTAACTCGCTAAATCTTACAAGTTTACGAGTCCACTTACCCTCTCCAAGTTGACTGGTGTGTAAACTCTCTTTTTAGTAGACTCTGGGTAGGCTTGGTAGACTCTCAAGTTTACCACCGTGTCAGTGAGTCAGCAAGTTAAAAAAATTAGACCAAAACACATGTTGTTTCGGATTGTTTTCTACGCGTTTAGGATTCAACATACCTCCATTTGGTGTGTTGTTCCTAAATCGAAGAATCCTCACTTGTCACCTCTAACAACATGAAACCCTCAATGGGAATGCACTGCCACTACTATCACCTCTGCAAGTTATTATCTAGCAGTGATGCATTTCTAAACTTGGTTATTTAAGTATTGTGGAATTTATGATTTACTATTTTGCTTTATTATGTTGTTGAAATGTTTAATTGATATGCTATTTATAGATATTTTTATTATTTTTATATGAATTAGACTCTTTCGAGTCTATGGAACTTTCATGAGTCTATGGAACTTTCACGAGTATACATAGACTCTCGAGTTTGATAATATTGAGTACAGTATAAATTACTTTTGTATACATAGAGGTCAACTCACTATCCACTAAAGTCTTTTTGGCCTTTTGGGCCATTATTCGAGATTGACAGCTATGGTCATACCCGTAACTTGCTAATATAAACATGTTATAATAAAATAAAATAAAACAAGTTAATAAATTTCACAACCCTAGTACACATACCTCATAAGTTTTCCCAGCTGGAACATTTATCTCTTTGTAGTCATCATTTTTCCTGAAATGAACAAACTTAAAAAATTACTTGAAAATAGAGAAAATCATACAATAAAGCAAGATTTAATATTTACCTTGCTTCCAATGCACCAGCTACCTCTGCGGAAATAAAGAAAGGTGCATTTGCAAAGACCTCACTGATAAAAAAACACACACATAACCTAGCAGGTTGGTCAACAAGAACTAGAAATCTAGCAGAAGTGAGAACAATAACAAATTTCATGTTGAAAACTCTAAAGTCTAACAACCAGTTCAACCTAAAACCTTAGGTTGATAGGGGGAGGCAGTTGCAAAGCAAAATATAGAAAAATGGAACATGTGAACACATACAGCTAAGACAGTTCATATTTCAGAAAGTTGAACATGATAGGACGGTTATGTGATGTGTCTTTAGGCAGTTTATTTAAGAAGTTAGGATCTAAATCATTAGTGTTTGTGAGTTTAGGCAGTTATTTGTATGATAGTTACTGGCTGTTGCGTGGTGTTCTATATGTATAGGGCATGGAAGTTTCTGTATTAAGTGAGTAATTAGTATTGGGAGGTCTGTGACCTTTTTCTGGTTTAATACTTTAATCCAGTTAATATCTAAACAAAACTACCCGGTTCATGTGTGCGATTCTCTTAAGTCTAACAAACAACAGTGAATACAAACTTAAATGAAGCTCATAATACATAATGGAGCAGCTTTACTTGTATCCAATCTTCAATGGAAGGTTAAAGATCATTGAGATTAACTATTAATTTGCATCAGAAAAGTTCGGCCGAGAGAAACGTATAATCAGCTGATAGATATTATCAAGTCCCTTAGACATCCTCAGGTCAATCATATGGTAACAGTTGGTGTATAGGATAAATACACTCCAGCATGAATGGAGTGTTAGAATACAATATTAAATTAAGGAATTTATCTGTTAGATATTGCATATGTAACACATGTATTACATGTCTAATTCGTTTTAATCATATGTAACATATCATTAGGACTTTATTAGCCTTTATCACTTCATCCCATTCAAGTATAAAAACCATAGTGTGTGGTCTGTATTAGAAACAATTTCCTTAACATCTAATGTGGTATCAAAGCCTAGTTCAATCTAGGGGTCTGTATTAATCTAAGATTTTGTAAACAGGATCTGTATGATAGAATTTTATTATCCAACATAGGGTTATTAAAAAAGTCATGAATGGTGTAAGAGCCATTTTAATTTTACTAGTACAAACCTCTATATGTGAGTGTGTGAAATTTTACTAGTACAAACAATTTAACATGATTATTAACAAATAACATTTATTACCCAAAAGTTAAAAGCATGAGAAACATCAAGATGAGCATTATTGTACCTGATAAATGTCAAAAACCTTTCCAACTCCATGGTATAGACATCAACAGCTTGTTCCAAGACAGCAACTTGTTCCATTTTTCTATCAAATTATACAGAGACAGAGAAGATAAAGTGTTACAAAAGTGCTCCACGTTCTAAAAGATTACCAAAACACCACATCTTCCATGAAAGGAAATTAAAAAGCCTCTCAATCTCTCTAAACAATAGAAGTCCCATACACAGCTTGTGAGCTGACACCAAAAGGAAGCAAGATGTCCAGTTCTGTATCATGATAAAATGATGGACAAAACTTAGATAAAGTTCCATAGGTGTTGTTTGTGCAATTCTCCCATCAAAATTGGAGTTTTACCTTGGTAATTTGTGTAGTAAAAATTTGCATTAAAGGATTATGCAAATTACCTAGATGAAACTCCAATTTTGATTGGAGAACAGTGTAAACAACACTAAAGGAACTGTATACAAGTTTTGTCCTAAAATAGTCTTCTAACTCAAATGAGTTCTAAAACATCACTTAACCAAAGCACCAAATAAAAGAAAACAAGGAACATCTCAACAAGACAATCCTCCTTCTATCAATTCCCTGATATGACATACAATTCAGGTTACAAAATGGGTGGTGCTCATTACGTTGAAGTAATTAATTATATTAGAAATATTTTTAACTCATCATATTCCTAAGTAACAATTGCAAAAATCCAAGCCAGACGAAATCATGGCTAAAGCCAGCGAGTAGCAAACCCCATGATGTTTGAAGATCTAGCAGACATATGTCTGTTATCGAAAAGATGATCATCAGTAGAAAAGTTCTTTTTTCCATTAACCAATTGATTATATCCAAGTTACTTACTATTAAATAAAACTCAGATTAGAAAAATAAAAAATTTAATGATTCGACAGTCATTTCCAAGCCTAAGATAGAAGAGGATCCCAGTGAGTCATATCCTATTCCAATACATTGGACTTTACATAATTGCTGGTCCTCAATATTCGTAGAAATAATAGTAATTTAGCAAAATCAACCATAAAACCCCATAATTAAAGTATTAAACTACTAAAGATGCAGAGTATCTCACAACTTGTTAGCATCGTATCGCGCCCATGATAATGAAAGGAAGAGTCGAATAGAAAGAATCATCGAGGTGAGGCTGTACAAGGGTGGTCCATAGCGATGACGCTGTTCCTCCATGGGCCTACCAGAAGATAAGAGTTATTATTATCATCATCATCATATGCAAATATTAAGAAAGAAAACTAGAACAACATTGAAAAACAGTAATTTTGTACCCATCGTCATCATTTATCTGCCGAGTAAAATCAAGTAATACCTACAACTCACAGAAAAGATATCTTTGAATGAGTAAAGATAACAAGTACTAATCCAAATCCAAATAGTCAAATACATAAGAGTTTAGTTCAAATACAAACAAATTGATCAGAAAAGTAAAGATGATGATATCAGTCACAAATCAAGATGATCAGAAAAATCTGAAAAGATGGAACTAGCCTCATTATTTGAAAACATTGAAATTACCTATTTGTTCCCTATAGTTGTAACAACTTTTCCTTTTAGTCCCTATAGTTTAAAGCATCTCATTTTGGTCCCTATAGTTGCAATTCTTTACCCTTTTGGTCCTCGCTATCAAGTATCCATTTACATCGTTTGAAACGAATGTGTCGTGGCTCATTTAACCCACCTTCATCTCAAAGGTGTTAGGCGACTTTAGACAGCAAGGAGAAAAAGGTGATTGCAAATATAGGAACTAAAAGGAGTTGTTGTTGCAGCTATAGGGACCAAATGGGTAGTTAAACCTAAAATGTATAAGCTAAAACAAATTGCACAAGTAGACAGTGTGAGAGAATAGATGCAAAACAGGAAAAAAGAATAATAGGCCAGCACAGCCATGTGCTAACAATTTAAGATAGCCATACCTGAGGAACCCCAACAAGGTACTTCACAAGTGTTTTATAGACTCCTGTTGCAGAACCAAGCTGAGCTAATTGCCTTCTCCTGTGACCAGAAAGTTGTTTAATATATTTATCTTATTAATTCATGCAAAACCAACCAGACAAGGGTTGAGTCTCACCTGTCCATTTGCTGTTTCCACAGCAAAGCATACCGCTCATGTATGCTACCACCAGAATTTACCAAAGTGTCAACCTCTGCTTGCTTATTCCTCTCTGAGCGTTCCCGTTGTTGTCTAATTAGTGTTCCTCGAAAATCTTGAGGCAAATATGTCATAACTGCATATAAATTTTGTTGAGTTAAAGAAGAAAGGGGTACATTAGAATATATGAACAATATACTTATATATTAAAATCTTAAGATTAGTTTCCATATTATCTCCAAGGATTGGTTCCATATTTCCTTATTATCTCATGATTTGTTTCCTAATTGTGTTTGGATTATGATTTGAGATTAGTATAAATAAGGTTAATGATATACGTTTTCGAGTTTCCGAATTGGGGGTCTAATAGTACCCCCTCCAAAAAAAAAGTTTCATCTTGTCCCTAAGTTGAAATTTTGCAAAAGACTCCTAGATGTTCACAAGAGTTCTTGAAGTCCAGGTAGAGATGGCAATGGATAAGGGACCCAAATCCCAAAAGATACCCACAAAAATTCAACGGAAATGTATGCAAGTATCTTAGTATCCCCTACCCCATATTCTCTCACACATGTAAAAAATAAATTAAAACACTGAAATTTATGGAAACATAGATACCTTTATTTGTTATATAGTTTGAAGATGAAAAAAAGAAAAAAACTACGTACTCAGAGGCTTCACGCTATACGCAGGTAAGGGGGAGGGATATTGTACGCAACATTATCTTTCCATATACAAAGAAACTATTTCCAGATTTGAACCCATGACCAATAAGTTTGAAGATGAAAAAGAATGTAATAAATGTTGCACCAATCTCTTTATTCAATTAGATTTGTGTAAGGTCTAATCATTAATTTTCTTTTTATGTTCTAGTTTCAGTTGGTATTAACGGATCAAAGCACTATTTTCACGTGAAAAGTAACCTTTTGTAGTAAGACTCTAATTTTGAAGATGAAGTAAAATAAGCATTTGCTGTGTTTTAAGTTAGGTTTATTAACTTTACAATCACAACTAATTAGTGTAATGTATTATCTTTTAACAAATTTTGAATAGTACCAGCTCAGGACTTGGAAGTTAATAAATTTGTTATTGCAAAAATTTATTGTAATGTTTGTATATTTTATAATTATGCTCGTACTGTTTTATAAAAGTTCTTTCAAATGTATTTTATTTGAATTTGAATTATAGTCGTTTTTTAATCAAAACTTTTTTATTCATTATTTTCATAGTTTTGTGTGGGTAATGGATAAAAGTACTCAAATGGCCAGCGGGTAAGTATTTGAACTAGGTCTCCAAACATTTGTTAATCATCTCTACTTGCCCATCAGACTCTGGGTTGTAGGCTGAACTAAAGTTGAGTTTGATTCCTGCTTTCTTGAATAATTCGGTCCAAAAGTGGCTTAGAAAAACCTTGTATCTGCCAATCACCATGCTAGCTGGAAATCCATGTAAATAAACACTCTCAAATTAAAATTGCTGCAAGAGCAAGTACAATGAATGGATGACTAAGTGGAATAAAATGGGGGTACTTAGTAGGGCAATCCAACTCGATTAAAAGACACGTGACTTTTTCCAGTGTTTTACATTACTATTTGATTCATTTTCTCTCTCTTCTTGTTGACTCATAACCTCAACTACTCAGATCCGCCTTCTTTGGTTCAAATCATGCACTGTGAAATTAGATATAACCAAGCCCAACGACTTTCCTAGAGACATGAGCCTAGCTACATTGCTTTCCCAGATTAATCAGTCTAGCCTCACAATGTTAGGAACAGAATTGAAATGATCAAGAAATGAAAGAATTTCACTAAATATAAGAAAAGAACAGAAAATAGGAGAGAAAACTCTCCTCTAAGAGTTTTCCTTTCACAAGAGTTAATGTTCAATCTACAAATGATAAGATCTCTCTCTTTCCTATCCTTCTTCCCCAATTTATATCTAAGAAAACCCTCTAACTAACTAAATCATTAATAGTCTAACTATCTTAACTAACTCTCCCTTCTCCTTCTCCTTGTATCCTAACACACAACTTTACCAAAAGTATCAGTTGGCCACATGGCTTTCCCAAAGATATCGGCCTGTTCTGGCGGTTTTCCCAAAGACATAAGCTTGGTGTTGGTGATTTTAGTGTCATCAATGGATTTTAGTAGTAATGTGATT